>CM051259.1:13915268-13970268 GCA_027921565.1 Artemia sinica | reverse complement strand
GTAGCGTCACAGAGTTTTACTCCTCTCCCCTTTCCTACACTTTGAATTTATGGCGCGAGGACAATCAGTTTCGCTTTAGCTGTGAGAGAGTTGACATCGGAAACCAAAAAAATGTTTCTATATATGCCCATTGTGCATGTACACTCTTGGCAGTTGGACTCAATGTGAGAATTGTACAATTATTGATGACTATAATGAAAAGTGTTAAATTATGTAATCCTTGTAAATTACATAGGGGCTATGCAGTACAAATTAAAGGATGTAATTCATGTCTTGAGGAGGTGTGTGACTCTCACCCTAGAGGGCACCTGTGCTCCAATTGTCACCATGATAAATGTGATCAGTGGGAGAATACTTACCCCGCTATGATTGGAAAGAATCCTAAACGTGATTTTAGTTTATTTCTACGAGATTGGTATCGTCGTGGATTTAAATTTATTCTGGGAAGAGGAATCTGGTCTACGATTCAACTGTTGGGGTAACAAGACAATCTGGTTTCTACGTCACCGCTGTGACGACACCCCTACTATGACTATAAACCAAGTGATTTTTATTTGGCAGTTACCGAATGTGATTCACCACTTGAAAACACTGTATGTGATATTGCTTCAAATAGACAGATTGAAACTTGTGAATTTCATAATATGAATGCAAAGAGTATCATTGACTATACAAAGAGATATGACAAGAGTGAAGTTACATTGTACTGTAGAAAATGTGACCCTGACTTTGCCGTCAATCAAGATCAATATACAGTGAATCCAAATGATTTACCAGCATTAGTGGTTCACGACAGTTGCCTATACACCGATGAAGAAATCTAAAAGTGAAGATTTAAAGACATTGTTGTATATATATATACATTTTATTAATAAACAAATTCACAAACATTTTTAAGCACTTTACTCTTAGGGCACTGAAATCAATATTAAATACACTTGTAAGTATATTTTCCACTAGAAAGTCGTTCAGACGTGGATTGTCACCATAAATGTGGAGAAACTGCTTGTAAGTATAGCCACGACATCGGAACACAAAATATAGTAGTGCGTGGAAGCCACAGCTTTTAGTCGTTAGATCCTGCACCCTCTTTCGATTTTGAATAATAGTTTTCCCACTGCTCTCAATATAGTTGCTGATGTGAGGTGTGTAGAATGTATAGGGTAGACCAAGAGGATCAAAAAATTCAATCGTCTTCGTTTTGTTTGATAGATGCACAGCCAATGACCCGTCAGCACAGTCGCAGTCGAAGGACTGCTATTAACAATAATCAAGGTATTGTTCGCGCTTTTAATTTTTCCTAGATAGTCTGAGGGTAGACAATAGGATTTGTACTGGGACATGTAGGGTCCATAATTAAATACACTGATTATTTGACTGGTGTTCATGGCGCCAAGTCTAGTAGAACACTACCTTCGGGAGTGATTTCCCAATAGGTTTCATATTGATTTAGTGAGATTAGGGCAACACTCTCAGCCAATGGGTCGGCAAATGTACACTCTAAACGTACAGTCCCCGTACGTACTATACTCATATCCTGTGTGCCAGACAAATCCAATACAATGATACCATGTGTTTTAGCAAAAAACATATCTTCGGTTATACCATTTTCAATATAGTTGCGAATCATGATCTAGGGTTTGCATGGTCAACTGTCTACCGAATGAATTCCCAGATTTACCATTTTATACGTAACAGCAAACATCATACTTATCTTCGGACATAAACCATTTTCAATAGTTATGTTCGCAATCATAGATCATCTATGGTTTGCATGTCAACTCATACATCGTTCTATAGGATTTATCAAAAGATAGATTGTAGAGTGGGACAACCGTTTACTTTGCACACAAGAGATGAAAGTCCAAACATTTCGAATTTATGTGGACATTCAGTCCATGATCCTATTGCACTGGCGCTCTTTACAAATGCCAAAGCCAATTTCGAGGGGATTTCGCCATTGATAAAGGATGAATCGGTGTGAAGGTGCGTGACCCCATGGCAATATGACGTTGATTGGTGATTGTATGAGGAACAAGTAGTTTAATATTGTTGCCATTGGCTCTCAGTTTTTCCACGGCCAAAGCAAACAGAACTCATAACCTGCTGTTTGCGTACATGTAGTATTGCTGAGGTGAGGGAAAGACTTACATCGGGATTGCCAGCAAGTTCTTTTCTCAATATGAAATTGGAGGGTGCAAGCGTCAATTTTATATCCACTTTAACATTGGGCGGCAGCCATTGGGGTATATTAAATATTTCATGATATATTTTTCCAACTAGATGTAATTCACTAGTTGTAGCATTTTTAAGTGCATCTGTACTATCAGTATTAGTAATATATTCATATCCATTGGAGGCACCTCTCAATTCCTTGTATGACTTGGGTGTCATCAGCATGAATTGCATATAGCTTGCATAGTTTGAGAGATTGTTGCTTGTGCTCACCAGCGTGCCATTGATGTAGACACTAATTTGACGAAATAAATTATGTAGTATACAATTTTCATAGGATATCCCATCGGCCCGAATTGGCATTGTATTATCGGATTTCCGGACTTTCATTTGTAAATCTATAAATGTGGATGATAAATCTATGAAGTAGTCTTCATTGGAATAAATTTGAAAGTGGATATTATCGGAGAGGGGTTGTAGTGGATAAAATTGTTCATAGTATCCATGCTTGACACTCACATCAACATTTTCGGCATTGAATAGATTCAATGAGGCGGTGATTGAAGGTTGAGAATCCTTATGCGGCAGGTAGGACATCTTAAGAGAAGAAATCAAGTTTTGATCTAACAATTTTCTTCCTGGGCCTTCTGGTTACACTACGTGTCGGCTTTTTTCCTTCTTTTCTTTGACAAAAGGGATGTATTTCGTTTCCGACCTGAGTAGAGACTGATGAGTGATGCGTTGTTTCTTGACCTTTTTAAACCTTTGCCATTCTGTTTTAATTTCTCGCCAAGGGTTCGTGCGCTGGACCTAAGATTTTCCGTAGCACTTTTTTTAAAATCCTTGCCAGAGCCCCAATCGTATAGTGTAGAGGATGCAAAATCTGTCGCAGCCGGTACAAGATATTTTTCTAGCCAGTGGTAGTGAAGAGCGAAACAGCTTAGCAAACCAGCTGCCAAGACCATAGCCAGACATTGACGAGCGACCCTTGTAACAGTCCATTCCATTGCCCTGTTGTCTTGGGCCAAGAGTATTAACATAGCAGTCAATATCAGGACAAGTGAATACCACTTTTCTATTAGACATCTTGCTGTTGAATGATGGGTCGAAAATGGCATGTAATCACAGCCAAACCTTTTGAAATTGCTATAGGATCACCCAATTTCGGTTCTTAGTGTTAACTGACAGAGTTCCAAATAGGAAGTGTTTACGGGAATATACTGAAGATGCTTTATATTGTAGTGATGAATATGTTCTTGATTGGTTTTTCGTTCAAGAACTCGTAGGAGGGGAACATTTGAGTTACCAACCCGAGGTTTTCCACAAATGAAGCATAGAGAAATATACAAATGTCTGTGGTGAAGGCAGGTGGGTAGTCAGCAAAAATGAAATTAGTGTTTCCGGCACTTTTACCATTGATTATATTGAGCTTAAAGCCAAGAACATCCTTTAGATTATCATTGAGAATAACCTTTTCACTGGCAATAGGTGAACTAATGTAGATCTTGCCCTCCTCCTTTGAATAGTTGAAATGAAAAGCTCCTTTTTTACGAGCGTAAATTCTTTTATTAATAGAACGACATAAATCATTCATACAGGTGAGTTCCTCGTAGGGTAATTCAATATATGGATAATCCAACCAATTGATTTTTTGAATTTGTTCTTGATCACACCGGTGGTGGCGGCCAATCATAGGGTCTAATTTTTATATCATATTTACGATCCTTTCTCAGGATGTCATAGGTATTTTTGAGAATACAGTCGACAAGAGCCACTTCATACTTTCCGTCGAATTTGATGGTGGGGGAGAGTTTCGTCCAAAAATCACTTGTTCTATTCAAGTTGTTGTAGAGAGGATCAGAAACATTGGACATGAAAGTGACATAGAAATCATTGGGCATTGTTAATATCTTCAGCACTGACCCAAGAATCAAAATCTGAGTTGTATCCTAGCCAGCGAACAAGCAACTGTTTCTTGCCCCTACGAGTACGACTCTTTAATATCTTTTCAATTTGATAACTTTCACTAGTGTTTCTAACTTTTTGCAGTTCATATTCATAAAAACCGCCGAGAATCTCATCATCTTTGGTGTCTCGCAGTCGATAAGTCGTGGGTTCGGTGTCTAGGATTTTGGACACTTTAAAAAGTTCGGTGCTCCATAAATAATTCCCCTTTTCAAAAATACTGGTGGTTCTATTAATTCGAACAGTATCACCAACATTGAATTTCTTCTTCTTTTTCTTCTCATTGCCATTGGAGTATTGCTTTAGAAAAGCATCAAATGTATTTTCACTATAATGAACATCCGTTGGTGTAGAGTTGGACAGAGATCGATGTGGTCGTTGATTATAAATCAACATGATTTTATCTAAATCGTGAATAAAAGCAGATGTATTTTTTCAATGTGCAATATCTTGAAATTAATAGACGAATCGTTCTTATTAATCGTTCGGCCAATGCAGCCTTTATCGGACTGTGACTATGATAGAGTGTTGTATTATATTTCAAAAGAACCTTTTGCACATGGGGATTAACAAATTCACTGCCACGATCCGATTGAATTTTTCTATACGAATCCTGTTCAAGAATACTTTCAATTGCCCGAGCAACTTCAACACCTCTCTTTGATCGTAGTGGAATGGCATAGGCATAGCGACTAAAGATACTGATTGCCACTAGAATATATTTGTAGGGTGCTTTGTGACGCCGTTGAACTGCGTCTAAAGTTAAAAGATCCATTTGCATTATATGCAGAGGGAAAAAGGCTTTAGTTTGTCGATATTGTTTACTGCGAAGTCTGTGATTCCGATGTAGTGTGTAACTCGGTTCATTTTCTAAATATTCTTTTGCATTTTTCAATGTGGTGCCGGAGACATTGGAAAGCGTTTTGGGAGAACTTAAACTTCCTGCTTCACCAATATTTTTATAGACACCTTTCAAAACTTCATCCATTTTGAACGTAAACACGTAGTGTAATGTCCACTCCCCTTTTGCACACTGGAGGGTGAATCAATTCGTCTTCGCTTTTGACTAGCAGCCACAGGTGTTGTAAAATCAGTAGTGCTAGTATCTTCAAATATTGAATCTTCTTCTTCTTTTTTAAATGGTGTTGTTGGAGGACTATATTCTCTTAGTTTCTTTAGAATTTGCTTATTGCCAATAAGACTTTTGGGAAAGTTTGATACACTTAGAAAGGTGTATAGATTATCGTCAAAGGATAAGAGTCCTTTACGATTCGTCACCATATCACAAATTAAATCAACTAGATTATAACTTTTTCCCTGAATTATAATTCGTTTCCCTGCGCTGTCGACTTGAACTTGATCGCCAGATTCCAACACGAGATAAGATAATAATCTTTTTACTCTGTTCTCGATAGGACAGTGGCAATAGGTTTCCAATTTTCAATACAATCGAATTCAATTCCTTCTCCTTTGATTGTGCAGAATCTTGAGATGTTTCTTGTTTAGAGAGATCGGCGACGTGTCCCTCACGATAAGATTTATGTTTGTCCATACGTCGCAATGCATCTTGAAGTAAAAGCAGTTTTTTGTCATCGGCAATATTCTCATCATTAATGAATTTGCTTAGATTGTCTTCAAAATGTTCGACGGGCGAGAGGACAAGTTCAAATGGTGTCAATTTATAAGGTTTTGCCATTCTCTAGAGAAAACTGTTTACAAGTCCTGCGATTATTGGCAGTAAAAGTGTGAAAAAGCTACCGCCTGCTTGAAGGAGCCGTTTTCTTTTAAATTTGTTTCCCTTGTTTTTACAAGCCAAGGCACGTACAGTGGAACGATGTTGCTTTGTCTGTTGTCTAACACCTTCTGGCAGTTGAACATTGCCCTCAGTTAAATTTAAACAAAGTTCAGATATTAGATTAATGAAATCATTGTCAACACCATGTTTGAGTATAGCCTTCCTAAGCAATGGTTTTGAAGTGCTTAAAACGGAAAAATAAATTTCGTTGTTCGTGTAGTTTCTTCAGGGTCATAATGGCGACTAATAGCCTTTTCTACTGTTCACCGGAATATATACTGTAATTTCATTGTTGAAAATGTCGGTGACTACACGAAGATCCTCGGGCGTGCTCTGATTAAGATCCAGCAAAATGTAACCATAGGGCTTGCTAGTCGCCTGAGTGTATGCTGACAACAGAAATTTAGGGGTGCCGGGGTATATCAGCTTATTGAGAGTTATGAGTGAGCTAGAATCACGAACGACTCGATAGATAATATAGATAGTACAATTCAAAGCAAGGGTTCGCATACATTTGCTCTGATGAAACAGATTGTGTAGAACCAGAGTAACGGAAATGTGTTCATGATGAGATCGGACAGTGAACAATTGTAGCATTTCCTGTGAGAACTGTTCAATGGATTCAGCCAAATCATCAATAATCAACCACGAGTTCGGTTCAATACTATTGAAAACATCAAGTCCCCGTATGAATTGTATTGGTATGGTTGTGGCAATAGCTTTTATTTTATCATAGGACTCTTGCCAGATAGATTTTTTTTCGGCTTTTCCAAAAACATTTTATCGCAATTTTGAATTATTTTAGCTAAAAGTGTTGTTTTCCCCGACATTGAGGGACCCACACAGAAACGATCTGAAGGGTGTTTTAAATTGATACATGCTGTTGACAACAGTTGGACTATGACTAACTGTAAATCATATGTGCTCAATGAATAAGTAGTAATTTTCCCATAGATCTATCTATTCAAGAACAACAAAAACAATATTTCATGGCAACATTTATTACAGCAATATGATAACACTTGTTCAACGTGACACTTGGTCAACATGAAAACTCTATTTGTTCAACATGAACTCGGCAATGATAACACTTTATAATAAACACTTATTGTCTTTAAACACTTTTCTGTACAACACTCTTGTACATTAACACTTTTGTCCATCTACAGCACTTTCTGTACAACACTTTTCTGTACAACATCTTTGTACAACACTTTTTTATACAACACTTTTTTGTACAACAAAATACACTTGGAACAATAGCACAGTTGAACATTACAGTGAATTTAAAGTGGGATCCCCCACCCCCGGGGGACCGCGGGGCAAAGGCCGGCCGCAGGCGGAACCCCCACCCCCCTGGGCGGCCGCGGGAAGGCCCCCCCTCCCCCTCCCCCCGGGGGCCCGCGGTGGAAAAAACAATAGTTGTCGTCACTGCTGCTACAGGTTAGGTTAGTGGGTGGGTTAGTTGTGGTGGTGGTGGTTAAGGCAGTGAGATTGGGTTAGTTAATTTATGAACAGGTTGGCGGTGGTGGTGGTTAGTTGGTTAGGTTAATTTATCCAGACCAAGTTGATTACGATAGTCTATGCATTCAACTCGGTCTGAAATACGGTAGTGACCATGAGGTAGGATACTCACACCATTCTTGAGCACATAGACCTTGTCAGATATACACGACATTGCATTCTTTTCCCCTCTCACAGTATAATTTCTATACTGTAGAGAGCGAATTGCAAGCACTTGTGCTCTTGGCACTAGGCTACTTTCTACACAGTCTCTGTACACGCTCATGTTAAAATTGCTCTTTACAAAGTGTGTAGGCACCCCTTTACACGCCTTCTTTTCATCCCCACTATGTGTTTCCACGCAATAAACTTTGGGACCCGGGAACACCCCCCTGGATATCAAATCACTCCCCGTCTCTGATTTTAATTTTAATAGTTGGTTGGGGGCTTGACGTTTCACCAGCTTGGGGTAGAGGGATGGATTCCAGTTGGTGAAATCCATCCGCGAGCTGATGTGCACCCCATTTTGCAAATCACCCAATAAATCTTCAGTCCCATTTACCTTTAACAGCAGAGAAATCTGTATCCCCATAGTAAACTTGAACCTCCCCCTCCCGTGGCCATTGCACCTTGCACACATTGTAAAAGAATGACAACATGAGCTTCTTTGAAATTTCTAGTACTGAACTGCCGCCTGCTATATTCTTGTTCAGTACTACATTTCGCTTTCGCCTGTGTAGAAGAACCATGCCGGCCTCTATGCTCGTGAATGATGTAAAATTGGGGTCGGCAATAATTCGTGCACACTCTAGAGGGTCAGTCACGACGTCGCAGCGAGATCTATTACGTTCGCTTTCACACATTTTGCCAAACGCTGAATTTAGAATGAGCTTGTACAATTCCTTCTCCACCTTTGAATTTGCCCTAGAACGTTTATCGACAAAAGTATCGATAAACGTTTTCAAATATGGTCGCTGATTGAACTGCAGGACCCTGTGTATTTTGGTGATTTTGAAACCATTGTTCACCATCCAGTGCAAAAGCACATGGTGAACAACGATATTCTCTTTAGGGTCCAAATCAGCAATCAGTTTCTGTTTAGAGGGGGTCCAATGCATCCCCATATCCTCAACCAATGATCGATTGTAGGGGCTCAGCGAGTCCCTGGTCACTGGTCGATTGATACAGGGAAAAACAAAATCTTTGACTGAGTCGTGAAGCGCCAGCGGAATGTGACCGTCAACTTCAAAGAACCATCCTTGTGGCCCATTTTCCTCGACGGTGTTAATGTCGGGGAACTCACAAGGATTCTCAAGCCATTGATAGTTCCCACACGCCAAAGAGTAGTGGGACATTTCCGAGGGGTACAATGAGTTCATGTCCAAGAACACTGCATTTGACTTTGCACCGGAACTTTGTCCGCTCGGATCGGTTGATAAGACGCGGTCCCCATGAAAAACATACCCTCCCCGCATTGAACGCTCTACAAAAAGGTGTTGATCTACATCGGTGATTAGACCTATTTCCTCCCTGCTAATTTTTAAAATTAAATCCATTACTAAAAGGGGTGTAGAAAAATAATATCCTATATCTAACCCGAACTCTGAATAGATCTGGTCTGTATTCTTACAGACTATATCCAACAGATTTAGAACGTCACTGGCCAAGTACAGTCTACAATAATCCCACCCATTTTTACAACCCCCCTTAGCCCCACACCTTCTTGGCAAACTCATAATCCTCGACTGTGCATTCACTGTTGGTCAGTGAATTGTGAAAAGCTTCAATTGGAGGTAGTTTCTTCTCGCTTAAGCGAGCGCCAGAACAGTAATAATCATATGCATATACACCTTTGCTGGTTAATAAGTCATACATTTCACTGTCTGGAAAGTGCTGTTTAAGCAAGGGAAAGCTATCAAAATTGTCGCTTTTCTGCACTTGAATTAGTTGACTTAAGGATTTGGGAAAAAAACTAAAAGAATCTAAAAACCTGATTTTATTCCAGCACGTACGCTCATTATCCACTACCTGCCATTTCAGTTCGAGAAGCAATAACTTCTCGGCCGATTTGGGAAATAATGTTGTAGATAAATGAATTATTCACCCATGGACAATCTACTCCCCCTCCCTCCCTATGCATACGTGCCACTGCTGGTAAAATAAATTTTAAGTCATAATTAGAATTATGGATAAAAACTGGGATAAAAAACTGCTGGCTAACATTTAAATTACACGATTGATGCGCTACCCCCCTAAAATTACTACCCCCCCGATGATATTTCCTGCCACAAGTGATTATGATCTCTGACTTTCCCCTCCCCCCCTCTTTTCCCTTTAGTCCCCTTATCCCCCTCTACAAACTCCCCCTACAAACCCAACATATTTTTTGATTTTTAATCGCGAGACGATCCTCTGCAGACAGCACCATTGGATAATGCGTATTTCTCAAACGAGAAATAGCACCATTAGTCGTGCCAATCAGTTTAGTCAGTGCCTTGACCATGCACTCATTCTCATCCAATGTCTCAACTATTTCTAACAACCGCATGGTGTTAGAATTGTCTCTTTGGGCATGAGCATAGGACACTGCAATGGCCTGGTGTTCTTTGACTCGGTTTGGAAATTGAGGATCGTTCACCTCCACCAGCTTAGCCTCACAGTCCAAAGATATTTTGTTGCATTGGAGGAGGGTATTTTGAAAATTTTTAAAACGTAGAATGGCCCTATCCCCTGAAACCGTTTCCACTGTCTGATATCCATGCCGTCTACAGTGTCTCATATGATTTCGCAGCTTTAGTTCAGTCCAAAATCTAGAGAGGCATGTTGGACAGTAGAAACGCTTCCCCCTTTTCTTACCCTCCCTCAGAACTCTACTAATGTCAGTGATAGGGTTAAAATGACCGATTGTATTCGGTTCACTAGGTGGTGTGTATAACAACCAAACCCAGTGTTTAACCAAATCAACTGACGGGCCCCTTACGGGGAAAACCACCCCCTTCTTTTTAGAACGAGTTCATCTTCAAATTCTGTTTCGTATTGTACCACAGTAACGCCAATATTTAAATGGGCATTGACCCTTTCAAAAATGTCAATGGATCTTAGCGTTACTGGGTATTTTCCTTCTAAGCATGAGAAATCTACAACTGGGAAATCGGACCCGTCCTTCCCATGTACAGCCCAGTGATCTAGATTCTTCTTGGTGGCTTCATCTTTCAATGGTCGGAAAGCTGACATGAGGAAAGCATACTTGAAACACTTTTGATCTGTTTCAAAACAGATCTTCTGGACACCACGACAACCTACTAGATCTGGATTATATTTTAAAACTGTATCCCTTTCATGCCCCCCTGTCCCCCTCTTAAAATAAAATCTTTCTTAAATTTAAAAATATTTACACTTAAATTTTCAATAAATAAAACTACAGACCCACTCCCATTTTCGTTATAGTTCTCGAGATGCGCTATAATTTGTCCTACCCACTCACTAAAAACTCCCTCAAAATTTTCTAAATTTGGATAAATTACGCGCATCTCAGAATGTGTAAAATGATAGTAAACCTCGCTTTTCCCTTCATTCAAATAAAAAACCTTTAAAACAATTGAAACCTTAATTGAATCCCTACCCCCCCCCCACAATTGAATTTGGTTCTCCAGTAGTGCACAAATTTTATCTACATATGCATGCACAATCTCTACAGGATCAAAAACAAAATTTCCCCCCATAAGTGTATTAAAGGATCCCCAAACGTTGCAGTGAAAACAACTATATTATTTAAAATTGTATTCGACAATTGAAAATCGGGGTTGTTCAACAATCAAACTCCCCCAAGTTGTTCAACAATATCTGGGGTATGGGAAGCCACTTCATTCGATTGAAGTGGACCCGATATGGTATCGGAGGCTGGAGGAGGAGGGTTCCCTATAAAATCATCTAAAAGCTGCAAAGTGTTCGGGCTCAAGTCTACCAGCTCAACTGTACTAGCTTCTACATTAAAAAAATCATCTAAAAACTCATCAATATCGAAAGGTACTTCAATAGAGTTAATGATTTCGTTGTCCTGAATCTCCACTGGCGGTGTTAGAATTGGTTCTTCCTCTTCTTCACTGGACGGAGAGTAGGGGACCAATGGTCGTCCAATCTATAAATGAAAAAATAGCTTATTTTCAAAGTGTTCAAATCATCCCTACTGTTAAAATTTGAATTATTGCATAATAACATTTGGTTAATTCAACTGAAAGTTCCAACTTAAGATAATCTAAGATATGACATAGAAGCGCATCCTGCGGTGCTTTTCGGGCCCACAGCGCATCCTGTAGTGCTTCTCTAGCCCACAGCGCATCCTGTGGCGCTTCCCTGACCCGTGGCGCTTCTTGGGCCCGTAGCGCTTCATGCACCGCCTCCCACAGCTCTTCCCAGTCCGCATTTACATAATGCCCTTCAAAAGTTGAAATATTTCTAATTCCATATTTCTAATTCTCGCGCGAGTGTTCCAGGATTGAACCGTTAACTCGCTTTCCCCTTCACTAAAATCTTTGGCACGATAGAAATATTCAGTGTAAATTAGGACGTCAATATGGGACAGATGGGATAATCTCTCTTAAAACTATGTGAATGGAAATTAAAAGTTCTAGTTAACCTTTTAAGAGTCAAGAGAAATTTGAGGGCACCTAGACCCCACCCCTCCACCCCCCCCCCCCCTTTCAGCAATGTTATAAATAGCAATTATTATTTTTGGGGGTATAACTTGTTTCGCTCTTACATAGAATTCCAATTTCCTAATTTTGCAAACAATTCACAGCTAATTTCCTTGGCCAAACAATAGAATTGTGTTAAAAGCATTGAAAAGCCTAGCCTTGGCGGTCTAACCCTCGCTAATGATAGAACAGGAAAAGGGGATGAAACAGATCTATTTATATGCTTGTGCGGAGCTTTAAGCCAAAGATTAAAGCAAGATAGTATTCAATTGTGAACGGAATAGCATTTTGAGTTTCAATGGTATCTAAAGTATATGTGAAGCGATAGCAACAGAGAAAAGAGCGGTTTCTTAGCAAAAAAAAATACATTTAGATATGTAACAGGGGTTAATATCTCACTGCGATAAGTTTATATTGAAAAATAGTGAAGAAGAAAAAACATTGGAAGAAATAGATAGGTAGGAAAAATGCTTACATTTGCATAATCCGTCTGGGCTTGGGTATCCGAAGGACCAGGCATTGTATCTTGTCCTGAAAGCCCTGCTGTATGACTGGGGTTCAAATGGATCATATCATGTCCATCACTATCTTTCGCAGTCGGGCTAGCGATATACTGGGCTCGTGCAGCCGAGTCTGCAACTTGACGAGGCAGCATTGAGGCTTGATTAAGAGGGGCTTGCATGGATGGCTGCACTTGGGCCGACAACACTTGTTTTGGGGTTGGGCCAGCATACTTAATAATGGATGGTCTCAGTTGGGGGCTGCCTCGTCATCTCTTGCTTTCTTAGCGGGTGGCGGTGACAAGCATTCTTCGCTATTTGCGCCAGTCATAGGTCTCATCGATGTAGGGTCCGCAAATTCTTCATAATTTGCCTTAAAGAAGAAAAGAAAAAAAATCAAATCAAAATAATTTCTCCCTTTTTAAAGAAAGAAAGTTATTAAATAATTTTGTTTAGAAAAGTATTTATCGCAAAGAAGTAAAGCAAAAAACCCATATTCTCTCCCCCTAAATTTAGGAAAATTAACCCACCCTATGTGTACCCTCTCATTGAGTTAATCATGCGTTTTATTCAAGCGAAAGCATATCTTACTACCTTTTATTCAAATGTTATAGCTAAAATCACTAAATGATGAAGAAGCAATTAAGGTAAGAAGCAATTATCTTTTCTATTTTGTCACTATTAAAAGTGCTAACCCCCTCCCCCAACAAAAATCCTGGATTCACGCCCGGGAATATAAAGAAACTTTATTGAAAGCTTGAAAAAATTAAAAACATGTCTAGAGACGCAATGCATATATTTACACATTAGTTTTCTTGTCAATGGGTGCACATGTCTACACACCGAATCCCCCTTACTTTTAATGCGAAGAAATAGTTTGTTTTCATTTTACACTGATGGCGGTAGAATTGAAGGCATTGCCCTCCCCCTTTACATAATTTACTTACAACGAAGCTGTTAGAAGCAATTTATTGCCCCCTACCCCCTTTCACATAATGTCCTAAATATATTGTTGGCAATTATTTTGTTTAGAATGCATTTCTCTACTTCTATACAGGTTGCATAGGCCTAGCTTAATTATTGCCTAAAATCGTTTTAATTTGACGGAAGAATAGTTCCGTTGACCGCGTTTGTAAACCGTAAAGGGTGATAGCTAATTATAGGCCTCACATTGGAGTCTTGTGTCAAAACAGAGCGGCATTTTCATTAAAAATTGACAGAAGTCAGTGATCGCTTTAGCTGGAAATATAGAAGGAAGGAATTTAACGAGAGGATAATTATTTCTTTTTGCGAGAATTTGATTGTAAAACAATGGTGGGGGGGAAGATTTAGCTGGAAATATAGAAGGAAGGAATTTATCGAAATGGTATTTCTTTTTGCGAGAATTTGATTGTAAAACAATGGTTTGGTGGGGGAGGGGGTTCGGGGGTAAAGGAATATGTTTACGTTTTAGCTGAATATACTGGAGGATGTCCATGGAAAATTCGTTTGAAAATAGAAAATGTACTTACATGGTAAATTGCAGCTGCCAAGGCCTCAAGCTCATCAATTATGTTAATTGTTCTATCCATTGTCTCACAGTACTTTCTGATAATTGAATCACATTGCATGCCCGTTATATACGAAATCTCAAGGTCAAATGTTATGTAAACGAAGCCCTCTGATTGGCTGAGAAGGACACACGTGATCTAACTGTTTCCGGGAAACTCATAATATTTGCCTAGAGCAACAACAACAATACTATTTCTGGAAACTCATAACATTCGCTGAGAGCGTGCACTTACAACAACAACAACAACATTGACCTTGACATTTGCCTCGGAAACAACAACAAATACTATTTCTGGATCATAACATTCGCTGAGAGCGTGCCAAAAACACACCTGGAGAAAGAGACCATGGAGAAAGAGGTCATTGACCCTGTCCTCATTAAACTATGTAAAAAAGTTGTAGGTGGCAGCAGGGTGAGTCCTGGGGGCTTTAGGGTCACCTCTACTAACTTCTATATTCATATATTTTTAATACGTTTAGTAGGGGGTTCGCCCCCTAGTCAATACCTTGCTCTTTAAGCGAAAGTTCGAATTTTTTTCCAATTCTTTAAAAATGACCACTTAATCACAAAGGCCGTTAATTAGAATAAATAGCTCTTATGAAAGTACTAAAAAATCTTTGGCTTAAAGAGCGAGGTATTGACTACGGGGTGAGCCCAATCATATATGTAATATTTTCTGTTCGTTTATAGTTTCGATGTTGCTGCTATTGCAGTTGAAATACTTGTTTTTTTATATTAAATTTCTGATCTTTTTCTTAAATAATGCTGGGAAGTCCGGTGTCCCCTTCATAGCAATGTCCCTTCCCCCATGAAAACTTCCTTCATGGAAAGATCCTCCCACATAACCCCCGACCCACCCACCCCCCCCACTACCAGGAAAAATCTCCCCTGAAAACGTCTGTATACTTCCAAATAACCAATACTATTATGTTAACATTGGGTAAAGTTCATAACTTTCTGCCCTCCCCCTGGGAACTTCGGGGATTAAGTCATCCTAAAAAAAATACTTATTATATTTTCTAACATGCTGAACAAAATGGCTATCTCAAAATTTTGATCAGGTGACTTTGGGAAAAAAATGAGCGTGGGAGGGGGCCTAGTTGCCCTCATTTTTTTGGTCACTTAAAAAGGGCACTAGAACTTCTAATTTCCATTCCAATGAGCCCTCCCAAGATATTCTAGGACAACTGGGTCGATACGATCACCCCTGGAAAAAAAAAAAAAAACAAATAAACACGCACCCGTGATCTTTCTTCTGGCAAAAATGCAAAATTCCACATTTTTGTAGATGGGAGCTTGGGAACCTCTACAGTAGGGTTCTCTGATACGCTGAATATGATGGTGTGATTTTCATTAAGGTTCTATAACATTTAGGGGGTTTTTCCTCCTTTTTTTTTTTTGAAAAATCAGCCAAATTTTCTCAGGCACCTAACTTTTGATGGGTAGGATTAAACTTGATGAAACTTATATATTTGAAATCAGTATTCAAATCTGATTCTTTTGATGTATCTATTTGTATCAAAATACCGTTTTCTAGAGTTTCGGTTACCATTGAGCCGGGTCGCTCCTTACTTACAGTTCGTTACCACGAACTGTTTGAAAAGGTAAAAGAAAAAAAATCCTGGTTTGGAGGTGAAGTACTGCCAAACCCAAAGATCCACAGTTGCTTCGCTATTTTGCAAAACTAGGTTTTACAACAACAACAAAAAAGCACAAAGCCGCTATAGTACCTGTGTGAAACCCAATGATTAGGGACATGGGTACGGCAGGATGCGTGAGACACGACCTACCAAAATCCTAAATTTTCTGAACTTCTGGGTACTGGCTGTTCAATTTTTAAAATATTCTCCCCCCCCAAAAAAAGAAAAAAAATCATAAATCTTGATAAATAATATTTCATTCGTATAATTTGATTTGATAACGTTTAGTATCAAAAAAGCACAAATCTGCTTTAGTATATATATATATATATATATATATATATATATATATATATATATATATATATATATATATATATATATATATATATATATATATATATATATATATATATATATATATATATATATATATATATATATATATATATATATATATATATATATATATATATATATATATATATATATATATATATATATATATATATATATATATATATATATATAGATATATATATATATATATATATATATATATATATATATATATATATATATATATATATATATATATATATATATATATATATATATATATATATATATATATATATATATATATATATATATATATATATATATATATATATATATATATATATATATATATATATATATATATATATATATATATATATATATATATATATATATATATATATATATATATATATATATATATATATATATATATATATATATATATATATATATATATATATATATATATATATATATATATATATATATATATATATATATATATATATATATATATATATATATATTATATATATATATATATATATATATATATATATATATATAACATATATATATATATATATATATATATATATATATATATATATATATATATATATATATATATATATATATATATATATATATATATATATATATATATATATATATATATATATATATATATATATATATATATATATATATATATATATATATATATATATATATATATATATATATAATATATATATATATATATATATATATATATATATATATATATATATTATTACTATGTACTATCTGTAACACACGCGAAAAGTGAAGTAATGAAATAAATCAAAATAAGATAAAAATATAATAGTTTAGAAACAAATTTTGGCTATATATTTGCACATTAGAGGGGTTGGGCGGTGGGGGGGGGATAAAGCATAACATATACTAAATACGTAATCTCAGTTAACCCAACCTATGTACCGATACCTTTTTTCCCCTAAACCTAAAAAAAAATCAATAGTTTAAATACTGTAAACACAATGAAAAACCACGGTTTCCAATCCAACATTCTATTGAAAGAAACCCGTTTGACTATTTTCTTAAGCATCTTCCCTATATAGTATGGCGCTTGTGGTATATATAGTACATAAGTACCATTTATATATATATATATATATATATATATATATATATATATATATATATATATATATATATATATATATATATATATATATATATATATATATCACCCAATAGCTCGGAAAAATCTTTCAATCTCAGAAGAATCTGCCTTTTTTATCCTCCCCTGTGTCTAAAGTACCTGAAATGAGTTATATGCAACAGTTTAACTAGGCTAACAAGGGGAAAATCGCAAAAAACCAGATGGCGTAACTGCTTTTTTTTTTTACACTAGCACAAGTTCCTACTTTTATGCAGGACTCCCAATGCGTCAATAAACTTTAATAATCTTTTTCGTGAAATTCTAAACCACAAAGTTTCTCCCACTCACACAAGAATTTCACCTTGTTGATTCTACAACACATTTTTCATAAGAAATAACTAAAATTATCAGACGTGGAGCTGAAAAACACATCTTTTTGAGATTTTTTTCCCCGTTTATGGGGAAAATAATCGTTTCCTTTATAAAGATTTTTTTCTTTATGAGATGCAGTCCAGCTAAAATTTGGTTGCCTACTTCAATAACCACAATTTTTCTTGACGTTGGAATCCAGGATTTTTGTGCCTGGTGGTTTTGTTCAGGGTGAGGGGGCACCAAAAAAAGATACTGTACGAAATGCAACCAAATTTGTTCATTTGTATTTTGGTACTTTTGCATGAGTCAGACAAAAACTTGGGGTTCAAACCGGGTGTCCCCTTCTTGATACCGTAATGAAGGTGTTATAATTTGAACCTAGTTCTGGGACTGTAGCCCCTTTTTAAAAAGAAGAAATATCTTTGGTTTTTTCTGTCGAATATTTGTAACTCAGAAAGAGGGTGTGTCACTAGAATCGAGTTAAAACATGAGATAGTTTTTTTTTTGCTTAATGGAATCTTTATTACTATGTTAAAGTGGCCGGTTAACTTTTTGCTATTTAAAACAAGTTTTTAATCATGCTTTACAGATATGGTAATCCTCGTGACATCTTTGCGTATATGATGAAGGAAACAGCGGACTTCGAACTCTTGTAAGGAATTATTTTCTGCGCTGTTACCTGTGAAGCACTGCACTGTTTTTGAGGGGAGCGATTCTTCATAATGTATGTTTTGCGTCTGTTTATTGACTTGTATGGGCAATTTTATTTTTCCCTTTCCTTTTTTTTATAGTTGTCATTTTTAGTTTTGTGCTTGTTATTTTAGTCCTTTTTAGTGTCTAGCGTCAACAAATTTGTGATTTTAACCACGGGCGTAATTTTCTATTGGGCAGGGGACAACTGCCCTTCCCAGACCTCAGTTCGCCCCCCAGCTGAAATTTAGTTTCTTCAAAAATCTTGGCAAAACCAAGGTAAGCCTGCATAATTTAAACATAAGCAGAAACAGATCAGTGTTCTTTAGTATATATTTACATTTATAGTACTGTAAAGTATCTTTATAGTACTTTTATAGTACTATATACTACTTTCATTGTACTAAATGGCTCATTTTTTCAATTTAACTATAATTTTCACTCGATTTGGAAAAATTGGTTCCAGCTTTGCCCCGCTCCCCAGGATTTGGACGAAATTACGCCACTAATTTTAACAGTGCATCGCTGCACAGAAATTTTGTGTTTTCTGTTCTGGTACCTATCATGCTCATTATTGTAAAGGGGCCTGAGAAAGCGTAAAGGGGACCTTGCATAAGTAAAAGAGAGTTTACTTACTTGTAAGAAATGATGTGGCTCAAATCTTTTTTGTTCTTTTACTGGCTTAATATTTACAATAAAAGGGGCCATTAGGTTTCTAGAAGGTGGAGCTTTTATCTCTCCAGAAATGGCATTCTCTTGTCAGCCTCGATTTTTTTACTCATCATTAGCAAACCCGGTTTTAAGAAGGTTGGTCAGTTTTTCTCCTCAGAATTTTCTCTTCAGAAGAAAAATAGGAGATGGAAGGATTTGATTCCAGTAGAGACTCAATAATTTTGGTGGGGGACAAAATTGAAAATATCGGGCCTTCAGCGTCCGAAAGCCCAAAAATGTATGGGCAACGAGCGGGCAAGAGCTATTTAGCTTGGTATATTTAGTGTCTAATTTCAAAATCATTCAAGGCAAGTGGTTACACTTCTGTAACAGCGTTTGCAGTATCAATAGCTCATTCAAAGGCATTGGCAAGAGTACCAAACATTTGCCATATTTGGCAGGAACAAAATATGATTTGTTGCGACCATTGTGAACAGTCTCAGATTTTATTGCAGATTCAAGTTAGATATATCAAAATCGGTCTCTTTCGACTTCTTTATTTGGGTAGATCGAAAAGCAGAGAGACTGCAAACTGCCTATTTTAAGTGAGCTTAACTGTGTACCTCTGTGCCTCCAGTGCCCCTACCTAAGCGCATACACAGTGGAAGGGATTAAGACTTGCCATCAAGCGCGGTGTCTGTAAAAACAAAATTTTCAAGATTTCTTCTATAATAAACTTCTTCTATAATTAACTTATTTCTGGTGTTTTTTTTTTTTAAAGATAAGTCTGAAAAAACTCTTACAGGCTTGCCTCTGCACACAGTCCTGTACCATACACCATGGTATTCCTGCACAATGGTGCTAGATCCGTGCCTACAAGTTAGGACGTTTGAAATCTGCGACAAGGTTCTGAAATCAACCCTTTTAAGTTAAATGTTTCGAACAAGTTGTGGTAACGAACTGTGAGTAAGGAGTGACCCGGCTCAATAGTAACTGAAACTCTAAAAAAAAACGAAATTCTGATACCAGTAGATGCATTAAAAGAATTAAATTTTTGTGTTGACTTCAAATATATAAATTTCATCAAGTTTAGTTTTACCCATAAAAACTTACGAGCCTGGGAAAATTTGCCTTATTTTCGATAAAAAGGAGAAACATCCCCTTTCAAGCTCCTATCTGCAAAAATATGGATTTTAGTTTTTTTGCCAAAAGAAAGATCACGGATGCGTGTTTATTTATTTTTTTTTTTTTTTTGTCTTTTCCCCTGGGGTGATCGTATCTACCGAGTGGTCCGAGAATATCGCAAAAGGGCTCATGTGAACGGAAATTAAAAGTTCTAGTGTTATTTTTAAGTGACCAAAAAATTGGAGGGCAACAAGCCCCCTCCCACACTCTTTTTCCCCAAATTCACCCGATCAAAATTTTGAGATAGCCATTTTGTTCCGCAAAGTCGACAAATCGAATAACTTTGTCTTTGAGGATTACTTAACTGTCAGCAGTGCTAGCAGTGAACTTACAGCTAGTGATTTGTGGACTGTACCTGAGCTTTTTTGGACTTGAAATTCGGTGAGTTTCGCACCTTACCTTTGCACCTGTGCCTGTACCCCTTACACTGTCTGTGAAATGCCAAAATGCATTAATGAAGGGAGCTGTGAATATAAGTGAGAAAAGTTTAGAAATTTCGATGAAATTTCTTCATCTCTATCTGGCTGTGACCAGTGCTGCTTCTGTGAATTCGACAACGTTACATGCAATGCCCGGTGCCCGCTTGTTACGGCAGTACCCACCCTCTATCTTGGTCTCAATTGCTATTCAGATATACTTTACAGATTTTTCCCTAAATGGATTATTGAAATATGAGGGTAATGATAACAATGAAGGTCTGGCGTAATCAAGAAAATGGGATTTGACTGGGAAATGAACTTTTGACAGAATATTCAGAATTAATATAGTTATCAAAGAAATGGGATTTGATTAGGAAATGGATTTTTGATAAAGTAATATTTGGAATTTTAATTATGAGTTTCTACCCGGAAAGGCCCACTTCCAAAGTTTACAGATATGGGGTTTTTGAATTGTTGATGTGCAATTCAACGGACCTTGAAAGTGATTAAAGATTGAATTTTTGAAGCGTTGAGACTTAGTTCCTGTTTTGTCTTGATGCAGTCAAAGTCTTGTATAGTATTTGCTTTGTATAATAAACACATAGTTTATAGTGAAAGAGACTCTTTTACATTCTCCACGAGAACCCATAACTGAATGATTCGGCTACGTCACCAAAACGCTTATGAAAGTAAACCCTTTATCAGCAGAAAGATAAGGTTTACAACTGTGACCTGAGTAAATTACTGGAAATCAAAGAAAAGTGAATCGGTAAGTCACGCATTCAGTTCGCACCGCGAATATAGGAACCTTTCTAGGAGTGATATTCATCGTTTAAAGTTTGAATTCATTGCACATTATTGACTACCAGATTTTAACCGTTTTCTTCTCGTTGTTTGATTGCAAAAAATGAGTCAAATAAACTATTCTTGATCCTTCTGATAGTGGGTATAATAAAGCAATTGCTCTCTTATTCTTGAGGGAAGTTAAAAGTAAAGGCATTAATGTCCCGGAAAATTTTGATTCTGAAAGTGAAGACTATGAGCCTGGTCTAGTTGTAAAATTTTTAATGGAAGTAGGAAGCCTTTGGCCAAACAAAAACCGATAATGAGGGAGTGACTTCTGGGCAGGGTGCAATAAATGAATTATTGAAAGATGAGGGTCATGATAACAGTGAAGGTCGGGGTGTAATTGGACTTATTATGGACCCCTTAGCAAAAATTCCAGTCTTAGATAATCCAAAGTTTAATAAGCCATTTTTCAGCCAATTGAAAAGGGTGAAGGTGTTGATCAATTGGTCTGATAGTCAAATGATCAATGAAATTCCGTTGAGGGTCAGAGGACCATTGTTGAATTTTTGAGGACAGGAGCTTTATGAATATTACAAGTCTAGAAGAATTGGAAAGAAAGAGAATTGACCGAGGCGTATTTGCCGGGACAAACCGCTGGAAAAAAATTTCAGGAATTAGCTGAGCTCAAGCAGTCAGCTAATGAAACAGTATATCAGTTTTATATGAGAGTTGAGAGTGCAGCGAAAGCTTACGGGTTTGAATTTGGAACTTCGGCTGTTTTTCCCGAAGGGATAGCTTTGAATTGTTTTGTTGAGGACTCAAGAATGAATATAAAGATATATCTATTAGAGCATGAGGAGGAGTATAGTACTTTGAAAGAAGCGTATAAGGTTGCAAAACGCTATGAATCCATAGAAAATGCAGTTTTAGAAGAGAAACAGGAATTTTTATCGGCTGCCGTAGGGTTTGGCATGAGAACGACATGGCAAGATGAGGAACTCCGGCGAGGCTGGTACGACGTAAAATGAGGTCAGGGAATCAGAGGTAGGTCAGTTGGTAGGGAATACAGAGTTAGAAGAAGAGGTCAGGATAGAAGTTATAGAGTAGATAGTGGAAACGAAGGATTTGGTTACATGTCCCAGGGAAGTGGTAGTAATATTTCCGCTACCAAAGAGGGCTACATATGTCATAGTACAAGTCATCTAAAGACATACTGCCCAAAAATTATCTGCAATAACTGTAAGAAAAGAGGATATGCGGCTAAGTTTTGTTCAAAACAATCAAGGGAAGTGCAGTATAGAGATAGAGCTTACTTTTTTGTATGTGGGAGTAAGGAACACAAAGCCTATGATTGTCCTAGTGTTCTCATGCCTAACCCTACGGCAGCCAATAAAAATTCCTGTTTCTCTTCTAAAACTGCATTTTCTATGGATTCATAGCGTTTTGCAACCTTATACGCTTCTTTCAAAGTACTATACTCCTCCTCATGCTCTAATAGATATCTCTTTATATTCACCCTTTCGATTTTCTATGAAGGGGGCGTCGGATTTCCCAGCATCATTTAAAAACTGATCAGAAATTAATTAAAAATAAACAAGTTTTTTCAACTGAAAGTAAGGAGCAGCATTAAAACTTTAAACGAAACAAAATTATTACGTATACGTGGAAGTTCACCCCTTGTTAATACCGCACTCTTTACGCTAAAGTTGTTTTAGTAATTTCAAAAGAGCTATTTATTCTAATTGATCGACCTTTGTCATTCAAGGTTCATTCTTCAAGAAGCGGAACAACATTCGAACTTTAACGGAAAGAGCGAGATATTGATGAGGGATGAAACCCCTCATTTACAGAATAATTTCTGTTCGTTTTAAGTTTTAATGTTGCTCCTTATTGTCAGTTGAAAAAAATTGTTTTTTTTAATATTCAATGCTGTGTATGGTCATCAGTCTATAGCACCTAAAGTTATTGTGGTTATATATATATATATATATATATATATATATATATATATATATATATATATATATATATATATATATATATATATATATATATATATATATATATATATATATATATGTATATATATATATATATATAATATATAATATATATATATTATATATATACATACATACATACATGCGTGTATTTTAAAACCAGTGGCTATATACACAAAACAAATAAATAAAAAACAATAAGGAAAGAACAATAGCACTCAACAAATTTAATCTACAGCTTCTTTCCACGCCATCAGACTTTTCTCTATAAAACAACCTAACGCGATAATTAGGTCCCTCGAAGTAGTCCCCAAAACACCCGAGAGCAGCGGTACATCTCCATGAAAAAAATTTATCCCTAAAATTTGCCAAACTTTGGCATCTACTCAAAAAATGGTCCATCCCATCCCCAAACTCCCCACAGAGGGGGCAGACACGCCTACTTCCCGAGCCATCCTCATCATAAGACTCTCAGTAGCCTTTACGCAGTGGTATGCAATTTGCCCGTGCCTGCAACCAATACTTAAGGGTTCTCCACGGTAGGTTCAGTTTCAAATAAAACTCCTCCCCATACACATCTTTAACCTGTCTATAAAAATGCAGGCTACTAGACTTTTCCAGACCCGTCAGCCAAACCTGAATCTCTTGGTCCCGAAGGCGCAATGCAAACTAACTGAGGAAATCTTCAGGTTTAGCGAGAGGACACAGCCCCTCATTCCATGCCCATGATAAGCCAGCATTATCCAATAGTGCTTTAACTTGTTTTGGCCATGCTGTCTTTTTGGTAAAACTCAACATCTCTGTGTAGGCCACTTTCACCAGGCGGTTATCAGGTAAGCACGTAACCTGTAACCAAAACGTAATCATTTGTATAGTCCTCATATGACGTAGATCCTGCAAGCCCAAATCACCCTTTAGGACCAAAATACTAAATTATTTTGGAGGCCTATAACTCTTTTAAAATACATAAACTGGAGAGATTCCAGTTGTTTTATCGTAGTAGTCCCCCACAACTTGCATCCATAATGGGTAACAGGTAGGACTTTAGTCATAAAAAGGTACTTGTGCATCTTCATATTTTTTATTCCCATGATTTGTTTTTGTCGAAGTAGAGCACAAGCAGCTGCCTTACAATGTGACATCATCAATTTAATGTGTTCGGTCCAATTCCCATTTGCTGCGACCACGAATCCCAGATATTTATACTTTGGGGTCACTTTTATTGCCTCATCGTTATAAGTAAAGGAACAATCCTGAGGTCCATTGGGCTTCCTACTTTGGAAGATGACAATCTCTGTCTTAGATGCGTTCAGCTTCAACTTCTACGATTCTAGGTAAGATTCAGTGAATTTCAGAAGAGTTTGGAGTTCCTCGGCAGATTTGGCCACTAAAGCTGTGTCGTCAACGAACAGCAAAAAAGAAAATAGGCTATTCGCTAGTGAAACAACTGGGGCCAATCTCATTTAAAGGAACTCTGCAAAATCATTGATATACAGAGTAAAACGTTTCGGTGACAACGTGCCTCCTTGGCGGACTTCTCTGAAGGTTCTGAATGGCCTAGATACACCTTTTTTAACAATAACAACCACAGATAAAGTTATCTCATACAAGTTGATTATAGCATAATAAAAGGCCTGGGTAGGCCTATCTTAACAAGGTAACGGAATAAAATAGGTCTATCAATACTGTCAAATACCTTATCCAGGTCCAAAAACGCGACATAAAGCCTACCATTTGCCCTGCAATATTTTTCAATAATTGCCTGGAGTATAAATACACGATCTGTAGTTGAATATTCCTTTCGGCATCCTCCTTGGGTCTCACTGCCTATATTTTCCTTTTCTAGCCACAGCCCTAATCTACCATGTAGAACCTTTTCCAAAAATTTACTGATTGTTGGTACTAAACTAATAGGGCGATTATTACCATGCATCATCCGGCCACCCTTTTTAAATGACGGCATTATAACCGACATATTCCATGCTGCTGGCTAACTACATGAAACCAGGACTGCATTGTACAAAGTTAATATAACTGGCAACAGGGACCGATTAATATCTTATACATTGTTGACGGAATTCCATCAATACCTGGCGAAGATCCTCCACGGTGGCTCTTGAAGGATTGTTTTAGCTCAATCTCTGATATTTCCTGAATTAGCTGGTAAGAATGATCTGGGAGGGGGAATTCACTGACCACTGCATCTATCGGCTCAGTATAAACATGCGGGTAGATGGATGCCTGGCCGGCTGAGTCTCTATGATTCTCCAGGTCTTCAAAATAAGTCGGCCAAGAGTTAACTTCTGGGATCATTTTTGATTGGTCACGTGGCCTACGTAAATACTTCCAGAATTCCTTCATACTGGTTGATGTATAAGCTTGAAAGCACTTCTCTTGCTCTTTAATTTCATATAATGCTTTTTTCCTCCTTACTAAAGCCTTGTGTTCTTTTCTAGCTAATCTAAATGTGAGATAGGGCTTCTTGTCGTTGCTCTGGGCCATTGGCATTTTTTACCTTATTTAATAAGCTAAACAGGCACAACTTACTAAGTTTGCAATCATTATCAAAAGGACCTATTTTCGGCGGCTTTCGTTTCAGGACCCGAGCAGACTCTTCATGGAGGAGTTGCGACAGACAGCCAGTGATTATTTCAGGGTCCGAAGAGAGTTTACATAAACCGTTTAACTTATCCAAAATCTCTTCCGAGCAAAACCTATCTTTCAGCGTTTTTGTTTCTTCATCAGTCCAATCTTGCCGTAACCGCCTTAGAGATTGAGTATGGGATATACGACTAGAATGAGGGAGAGAAGGAACATTCAACGTCCTAGAAAGTTGGAGAGAAAGTTTTACAGGGAAATGATCCGAACCCAGCACGTGGAGAACCTCAAAATCAACAACACAGGCAGCGAACCCCACACCCACTAACGCGTAATCGATAGCACTGGGATTTGGCCCGGAAAAGCATGTATACTCACCTCTACCTCTGTCTTTACCAAATCTTCCATTACAAATTGCTAAACCATTCTCCTCGCAGTATGCCAATAAATTTCTCCCCCAAATGTTCATTCTTCTAGACTGATCGTCACTGCTCCGTGGCATCCCAAAGACCTCAGGAAGGACCTCAGCATTATCATCTGAAAAAAATTTAGGAGTCGTCTCTAATACATTCGAAGTATAGGCATTAAAATCCCCTACTACAACCAGACCGTCCCCCTGAAACTTCTGTTGTATCAATCGCGTTTCTTCATTTAGTATAGTCCACGTGTCTTCAGACGAGTAAGAACTATTTTGTGGTGCTAGACATACAGAACATACAATTAAAAAGTACTCTCACAGTTAAATCTACCCCCCACTATGTTCTCTGATTGGGTAGCAAGTCTCACTGCAGAAGGAAATGACGTTTGGCTAAAATACATAACCACACCACCATAATACCGATTATTCTTAGAAACTTTTCTATTCACTGCATGCAAGGAATAATTATGTAAAGGGGGGCACTGCAGATTATCTTCACAATTATGCCAAGACTCAACCACACAAAATATCTAGGTCCCTCAATAATGCTAATGATGTTTTTTTTCTCTTTGAAACCTTGAATGTTCCAGCACCCAATCCTAAGTTCTAAACAGACAAAGGTAAATGGCCACACCGGTCCTAATCCTCGTTCTCGCCGTATAATATATATATATATATATATATATATATATATATATATATATATATATATATATATATATATATATATATATATATATATATATATATATATATATATATATATATATATATATATATATATATATATATAATATATATATATATATATATATATATATATATATATATATATATATATATATATATATATATATATATATATGTATATATATATATATATATATAGATATATATATATATATATATATATATATATATATATATATATATATATATATATATATATATATATATATATATATAATATATATATATATATATATATATATATATATATATATATATATATATATATATATATATATATATATATATATATATATATATATATATATATATATATATATATATATCTATATATATATATATATATATATATATATATATATATATATATATATATATATATATATATATATATATAATATATATATATATATATATATATATATATATATATATATATATATATATATATATATATATATATATATATATATATATATATATATATATATGTATATATATATATATATATATATATATATATATATATTATATAATATATATATATATAT
Source organism: Artemia sinica (assembly GCA_027921565.1). Classification (NCBI taxonomy): domain Eukaryota; kingdom Metazoa; phylum Arthropoda; class Branchiopoda; order Anostraca; family Artemiidae; genus Artemia; species Artemia sinica. The sequence goes on along the minus strand of CM051259.1, from coordinate 13,942,508 downwards.
ATATATATATATATATATATATATATATATATATATATATATATATATATATATAATATATATATATATATATATATATATATATATATATATATATATATATATATATATATATATATATATATATATATTCCTCACCTGAATATGCCGTTGAAAACAGTTAATACGTGCAGCTATTGAAATAACCATTCAGGTTATATTGGATTCGTTTTGAATTCCGAGAATCCAATTATTTTTATGCTTTGATTTCATTTTGTTGAATCACAATATTCAATTATCGAGTAATCGTTGAACCCGGCAAATATATAGTTTCAAATCCCTGTATTTGATCTTAGTGCAGTAGCCTTCTGGAGCTTCTTATTTTTATTCCAGTTTTATAAATAAATTCACTACGGTTCTTTGACCAATTAATACTCAGGGGACTTGTACCGTCGTCAAATTTTCTCTGAACGTACTGTTTTTTTTTTTCTGTTGAGTTTCCCCAGGAGAGGAATCTTATAGCCAAGATCCTATATTAGCTTAGATGATAATACCTTGCATGAAAAATGATATTTCCCTGAAACTAGGTCAGGAGTTAATGCTATCTAATAGCTCAAATTCTGATGACTTTATAGGATGAACTATACTGCAATAGTTTGCAACATTTTACAAAAAAAACAAGAATTAACAGTGAGTAGCAATAAAGTAAAATCCCTTGAATTAAGGACATTAAACTCGAATTAAATTAAAGATCTGAAAATTTTCCGCTTGTATACGACGGGAAGGTGTCATAAAACATTTAACCGTTAAGAGTACTAACGTCAGGACATCCACAAAATCCGTCATAATATCGACAAAAAAAATCCGTCAGAACCACTAACCGTCATAACATCTAAAATTTTAAAACTTTAGTTTTTTGGGATTTAGGGGGGGAAGGTACCTACGTTAGGTCATGTTACATATTTAATATATGCTCTGCTTTACCCGCTCCCCCCTGATGTGCAAATATATAGCTGGAATTTTGTTTTTAAACTATTATATACTTATTACTATTATATAAACTTTTAAATTTTTTGTCAATGTTATGACTTTTAGTGCTTCTGACGGTTAGTCGAAATGGTAGCACCCCGTATGCGACACGTAAATTTGATTTTATAATGTATCAAACAGTTTTTGGTAGCGAATTGTAAGTAAGTAGCGACCGGTGCTGATAATAACCGGGGCTCAAACACAGGCATGGACAGGTTACTATCCGGTATTTATCAATATCCGTCTTCACTGCCATTTGGAGGATTAGTCATATTTTTTCTCTCAAAAAGACTGTGCGTAATAAAATTTAGTCTGTTAATTCCAGGATACAAAAAGAAGGGGGCCTAGATACAAGTCTAGTTTGGACAAGTCTCAGTGTGAAAAAAAAATTAAACAAAACTGTTGATTGAATCAATTGAAGCCAAAAAACGATTCAAATTTTCTTTAGCCTCGGGTTGGTTTGCGACTAACCAGCCAAGTAGACTCGACAAGACCAACCTCAACGAAGGCACAAGAATATAATAACAAAATAAATAGTTGAACAAAAATAAATAGTTGTATTGATCTGTGATGTTCCAAAATGGGCTAAAGATTTTTTTCTTCCAAATCGAAATGTTTAAAATCATTTTTTGCTAATTGGTTTGGAACTTACAGGGAATTTAGGCTGGGCTAAGGGAAACCCGTATGAAAACGTAACATTTTATGAAACGATTTTGATTGTGTTGTTGATTCGTGACCAGTAGTATAAATTCAAGGAATTTAGAGGTGGGAATGAATTTTTCAGAATCTAGGGGGAGGGATTTTTGTTGTTTTTCAATGGAAGTACCAAAACCAACTTTTAATGAAAATGCTGAAAAAGGATATTTTAGGATATTATAAGTGTTATTAAAACAAAAATGGACATAAAAATTATTGTTTCAAGAAAAGCATAGAATTCTACCTAAAAGTTAAATTGCAGCCAAACATTTTATTTCTTAAACAGTAAAGCTGAAAAAAGTACAAGTATACCTGCAGTTGAAACATAATAAAACTGTGTCAATTAAAAAAAAACGTACAGAAAATGATTTTCAAAAAAGTTCTTTTCAAAATCAAGTTTCATCATAGAAACAAAACTCTTTCCAAGAGTTTTTTTTATTCATGATCTCGTGAAGAAAAATAATTCAAGATGCCAATGAAGACTACGAGAAATTAGAAAACTATCCCTTGGGATAAATTAACAATCATTAAAGTCTAGGAGTTATATGTGATGCTTTTGATCTAACTCAGTCCCAAACCACAGAAAATAAAATAGCTCACACACTGCAAGTAGAGAGCTATCTTATACTCCGATCAGCACACCATATATGGGCATAGAGTCATTAGGGAGAATGATTGCGTAATCGGTCAATGACCTCTTTCTCCAGGTGTGTTTTTGGCACGCTCTTAGCAAATGTCAATGTTGTTATTGTTTCCGAGGCCAAATGTCAAGGTCAATGTTGTTGTTGTTGTTTTGAACAGAGTAATTAGAGAGAACACGTGGTTAATGGGATCAATGTTGTTGTCGTTTCCGAGCCAACTTTCCTTTCTGGTCAGTCTAGAGTTGGCAGTCATTAATCAAATTGTTTCCAGGGAGTGTCTGACAGATGACGTCAAGTTAATTAATGTCTCTGGAGTTCGACCAGAATTGTCTCCGAGAAACAGTTAGATCACACATGATGTCATGATTGATTGATTCACACGAAAGGGGAATTAATTTGTTATTCTAAAGAGAATTGATTCACGAAAGGGAAATTAATTTGTTGTTTCTAACAAGAGAATCGTTTCCGAGCAGACGTTTTGATCTTAGCGCGCGAAAAGGTTTCTTATTAATTTGAAATGCATTAGCGCAGAGATGTCAATAACAAAGGAACACGCTGAATTTACGTTTAGGGATTATTTGGGCGAAACTGTTTTAGACAGGTTATGGAACTATTTCGGCGAAACAGCTAGAGACATTTTAAAAGGTGATTTTTGAAGAGATTTTGGAAGAGAATTTAATGGTGAAACTCTGTGGTCGTTATAATACACAAGTTTTTCATTTGAACAGTGTTGTGAGGTCCTCTAACCCAACCCCAAAGGGTTCCAATCCTCCTACCCAACCCCGAAGGAAGCCCCCGGTCCTCAAAGGCCCCCCAAGCTCCCAAAGGATCACCGGCGCCCCCAAAGGCCCACCCAGACCCCCAAAGGCCATCCCCGGGCCCTCAAAGGCCCCCCAAGCTCCCAAAGGGCCCCCCGGATCCCAGAGGCCATCACCCGGTCCCAAAAGGTCCACTGGGCTCCCAAAGGACCCATCGGCCCTCAAGTGCCCCCACCAGACCCCCAAAGGCCCTCCCTGTGCCCCGAAGGAAGCCCCCGGTCCTCAAAGGGCCCCCGGACTCCCAAAGGGCTCCCCGGATCCCAGAGGCCATCACCCGGTCCCCAAAGGTCCACCGGGCTCCCAAAGGACCCATCGGCCCTCAAGTGCCCCACCAGACCCCCAAAGGCCCTCCCTGTGTCCCAAGGCCCTCCCCCGGTCCTCAAAGGGCCCCCGGACTCCCAAAGGGCCCCCCGGACCCCAGAGGCTCTCACCCGGTCCCCAAAGGTCCACCGGGCTTCCAAAGGACCCATCGGCCCTCAAGTGCCCCACCAGACCCCCAAAGGCCCTTCCCGGGCTCCCAAAAGACCACCCAGCCCTTGCTTTAGTTTTAGTTAAAAGTATAGAATGTTTTAGCTTAGAGTCTTAACTTAGAGTTCTTGTTGAAGTTCTAGTTTAGTTTAATTTTAGTTAAGAGTTTGATGTTTTACCTTTGAATTTCAGTTGGAGTTTTAGTTTGGTTTAGTTAAGAGTTTGGTGTTTTAGCTTAGAGTCTTAGCTTAGAGTTTAAGTTAGAGTTGAAGTTTATTTTAGTATTAGTTAAGAGCCTAGAGTTTTTAGCTTAGAGTCTTAGCTTAGAGTTTTTTTTGTTAGAGTTCTAGTTTAGTTTAATTTTAGTTAAGAGTTTGATGTTTTACCTTTGAGTTTCAGTTAGAGTTCTAGTTTAGTTTAGTTTTAGTTAAGAGTTTAGAGTTTTTAGCTTAGAGTCATAGCTTAGAGTTTTTGTTGAAGTTCTAGTTTAGTTTAGTTTTAGTTAATAGTTTAGAGTTTTAGCTTAGAGTCTTAGCTTAGAGTTTTTTTGTTGAAGTTCTAGCTTAGTTAAGAGTTTGATGTCTTACCTTTGAGTTTCAGTTAGAGTTCTAGTTTACTTTAGTTTTAGTTAAGAGTTTAGAGTTTTAGCTTAGAGTCTTAGCTTAGAGTTTTTGTTAGAGTCCTAGTTTAGTTTAGTTTTAGTTAAGAGTTTAGAGTTTTAGCTTAGAGTCTTAGTTTTAGAGTTTTTGTTGAAGTTCTAGTTTAGCTTAGTTTTAGTTTAGAGTTTTAGCTAAGACTTAGAGTTTTTTTTGTTAGAGTTCTAGTTTAGTCTAATTTTAGTTAAGAGTTTAGAGTTTTTAGCTTAGAGTCTTAGCTTAGAGTTTTTGTTGAAGTTCTAGTTTAGTTTAGTTTTAGTAAATAGTTTAGAGTTTTAGCTTAGAGTCTTAGCTTAAGTTTTTGTTGAAGTTCTAGTTTAGTTTAGTTTTAGTTAAGAGTTTGATGTAATACCTTTGAGTTTCAGTTAGAGTTCTAGTTTAGTTTAGTTATAGTTAAGAGTTCAGAGTTTATAGCTTAGAGTCATAGCTTAGAGTTTTTGTTGAAGTTCTAGTTTAGTTTAGTTTTAGTTAATAGCTTAGAGTCTTAGCTTAGAGTTTTTGTTAGAGTTCTAGTTTAGTTTAATTTTAGTTAAGAGTTTGATGTCTTACCTTTGAGTTTCAGTTAGAGTTCTAGTTTAGTTTAGTTTTAGTTAAGAGTTTAGAGTTTTTAGCTTAGAGTCTTAGCTTAGAGTTTTTGTTGAAGTTCTAGTTTAGTTTAGTTTTAGTAGATAGTTTAGAGTTTTAGCTTAGAGTCTTAGCTTAAAGTTTTTGTTGAAGTTCTAGTTTAGTTTAGTTTTAGTTAATAGCTTAGAGTTTCAGTTAGAGTTCTAGTTTAGTTTACTTTTAGTTAAGAGTTTAGAGTTTTTTAGCTTAGAGTCTTAGCTTAGAGTTTTAGTTAGAGTTCTAGTTTAGTTTAGTTTTAGTTAAGAGTTCCGAGTTTTAGCTGAGTCTTAACTTAGAGTTTTTGTTTAGAGTTCTAGTTTAGTTTAGTTTTAGTTTAGAGTTTTAGTTTAGACTTAGAGTTTCAATTAGAGTTCTAGTTTGGTTTAGTTAAAGTTACGAATTTAGAGTTTTAGCTTAGTGTCATAGCTTAGATTTTTACTTAAAGTGATAGTTTGGTTAAGTTTTAGTTAAGAGTTTCCAGTTTTAGCTGAGTCTTAGCTTAGAGTTTTTGTTAGAGTTCTTGTTTAGTTTAGTTTTAGTTAAGAGTTTAGAGTTATAGCTTAGAGTCTTAGTTTAGAGTTTTTGTTGAAGTTCTAGTTTAGTTTAGTTTTAGTTTAGAGTTTTAGCTAAGACTTAGAGTTTTTGTTAGAGTTCTAGTTTAGTTTTAGTTAAGAGTTTAAAGTTTTACCTTAGAGTCTTAGCTTAAAGTTTTTGTTAGAGTTCTAATTTAGTTTAATTTTAGTTAAGAATTTGATGTTTTACCTTTGAGTTTCAGTTAGAGTTCTAGTTTAGTTTACTTTTAGTTAAGAGTTTAGTGTTTTACCTTAGAGTCATAGCTTAGAGTTTTAGTTAGAGTTCTAGTTTAGTTTTAGTTAAGAGTTTAGAGTTTTACCTTAGAGTCTTAGCTTAGAGTTTTTTGTTAGAGTTCTAGTTTAGTTTAATTTTAGTTAAGAATTTGATGTTTTACCTTTGAGTTTCACTTAGAGTTCTAGTTTAGTTTAGTTAAGAGTTTGGTGTTTTAGCTTAGAGTCTTAGCATAGAGTTTTTGGTTAGAGTTCTAGTTTATTTTAGTTTTAGTTATGAGTTTAGAGTTTTTAGCTTAGAGTCTTAGCGTAGAGTTTATGTTGAAGTTCTAGTTTAGTTTAGTTTTAGTTAATAGTTTAGAGTTTTAGCTTAGAGACTTAGCTTAGAGTTATAGTTTTAGTTTAGTTTTAGTTAAGAGCTTAGAGTTTTAGCTTAGTTTAGTTTTAGCTAAGACTTCGATGTTTTACCTTAGAGTCATAGCTTAGAGTTTTAGTTAGAGTTCTAGTTTAGTTTAGTTTTAGTTAAGAGTTTAGAATTTTAGCTTAGAGTCTTAGCTTAGAGTTTTTTGTTAGAGTTCTAGTTTATTTTAGTTTTAGTTAAGAGTTTTTAGCTTAGAGTCTTAGCCTAGAGTTTTTGATAGAGTTCTACTTTAGTTTAGTTTTAGTTAAGAGTTTGATGTTTTACCTTAGAGTCATAGCTTAGAGTTTTAGTTAGAGTTCTAGTTTAGTCTACTTTTAGTTAAGAGTTTCGAGTTTTAGCTGAGTCTTAACTTAGAGTTTTAGTTAGAGTTATGGTTTAGTTTAGTTTTAGTTTAGAGTTTTAGTTTAGACTTAGAGTTTCAATTAGAGTTCTAGTTTGGTTTAGTTAAAGTTATGAATTTGGAGTTTTAGCTTAGTGTCATAGCTTAGATTTTTACTTAAAGTGATAGTTTGGTTAAGTTTTAGTTAAGAGTTTCGAGTTTTAGCTGAGTCTTAGCTTAGAGTTTTTGTTAGAGTCCTAGTTTAGTTTAGTTTTAGTTAAGAGTTTAGAGTTTTAGCTTAGAGTCTTAGTTTAGAGTTTTTGTTGAAGTTCTAGTTTAGCTTAGTTTTAGTTTAGAGTTTTAGCTAAGACTTAGAGTTTTTGTTAGAGTTCTAGTTTAGTTTTAGTTAAGAGTTTAGAGTTTTACCTAAGAGTCTTAGCTTAAAGTTTTTGTTAGAGTTCTAGTTTAGTTTAATTTTAGTTAAGAATTTGATGTTTTACCTTTGAGTTTCAGTTAGAGTTCTAGTTTAGTTTACTTTTAGTTAAGAGTTTAGTGTTTTACCTTAGAGTCATAGCTTAGAGTTTTTAGTTAGAGTTCTAGTTTAGTTTAGTTTTAGTTAAGAGTTTAGAGTTTTACCTTAGAGTCTTAGCTTAGAGTTTTTTTGTTAGAGTTCTAGTTTAGTTCAATTTAGTTAAGAATTTGATGTTTTACCTTTGAGTTTCAGTTAGAGTTCTAGTTTAGTTTACTTTTAGTTAAGAGTTTTAGTGTTTTACCTTAGAGTCTTAGCTTAGAGTTTTAGTTAGAGTTCTAGTTTAGTTTAGTTTTAGTTAAGAGTTTAGTGTTTTACCCTAGAGTCTTAGCTTAGAGTTTTAGTTAGAGTTCTAGTTTAGTTTAGTTTTAGTTAAGAGTTTAGAATTTTAGCTTAGAGTCTTAGCTTAGAGTTTTTGTTAGAGTTCTAGTTTATTTTAGTTTTAGTTAAGAGTTTAGAGTTTTTAGCTTAGAGTCTTAGCTTAGAGTTTTTGTTGAAGTTCTAGTTTAGTTTAGTTTTAGTTAATAGTTTAGAGTCTTAGCTTAGAGTTTTTGTTAGAGTTGAAGTTTAGTTTAGTAATAGTTAAGAGTTTAGAGTTTTTTGCTTAGAATCTTAGCTTAGAGTTTTTGTTAGAGTTGAAGTTTAGTTTAGTAATAGTTAAGAGTTTAGAGTTTTAGCTTAGAGTCTTAGCTTAGAGTTATAGTTAGAGTTAAAGTTTAGTTTTAGTTAAAGTTAGGAATTTAGAGTTTTAGCTTAGTGTCATAGCTTAGATTTTTTTACTTAAAGTTCCAGTTTGGCTAAGTTTTAGTTAAATGTTTAGAGTTTTAGCTGAGTCTTAGCTTAGAGTTTTTGTTAGAGTTGAAGTTTAGTTTAGTAATAGTTAAGAGTTTAGAGTTTTAGCTTAGAGTCTTAGCTTAGAGTTATAGTTAGAGTTAAAGTTTAGTTTAGTTAAAGTTAGGAATTTAGAGTTTTAGCTTAGTGTCATAGCTTAGATTTTTACTTAAAGTTCCAGTTTGGCTAAGTTTTAGTTAAGTGTTTAGAGTTTTAGCTGAGTCTTAGCTTAGAGTTTTTGTTAGAGTTCTACTTTAGTTTAGTTTTAGTTAAGAGTTTAGAGTTTTACCTTAGAGTCTTAGCTTAGAGTTTTTGTTAGAGTTGAAGTTAGTTTAGTTATAATTAAGAATTTAGAGTTTTTAGCTTAGAGTCGTAGTTTAGAGTTTTTGTTGGAGTTCTAGTTTAGTTAAGAGTTTAGAGTTTTATCATAGAGTCATAGCTTAGAGTTTTTGTTGAAGTTGAAGTTTAGTTTAGTCACAGTTAAGAATTTAGAGTTTTTAGCTTAGAGTCTTAGCCTAGAGTTTTACTTAGAGTTCTAGTTTAGTTTAGTTTTAGTTAAGAGTTTAGAGTTTTATCTTAGAGTCTTAGCTCAGAGTTTTTTGTTGAAGTTCTAGTTTAGTTTAGTTAAGAGTTTAGAGTTCTACCATAGAGTTTTACTTAGAGTTGAAGTTTATTTTAGTTATAGTTAAGGGTTTAGAGTTTTAGCTTGGAGTCTTAGATTAGAGTTTTAGTTAGAGTTCTAGCTTAGTTTAGTTTTAGTTAAGAGTTTAGAGTTTTACCTTAAAGTCTTAGCTTAGAGTTTTAGTTAGAGTTCTAGTTTAGTTTAGTTTTAGTTAAGAGTTTTAAGTTTTTACCTTAAAGTCTTAGATTAGAGTTTTAGTTAGGGTCGAAGTTTGGTTATAGTTTAGTTATAGTTAAGAGTTTATAGTTTTAGCTTAGAGTCGTAGCTTGGAGTTTTAGTTAGAGTTATTGTTTAGTTTAGTTTTAGTTAAGAGTTATAGCTTAGAGGTTTAGCCTAGAATCTTAGCTTAGAGATTTAGTTAGAGTTGAAGTTTACTCCAAACTAGCATAACCACAAAATTCCACAATATTGCATAGATATACCAAAACCAAAGGTTAGGTTAGGTTAGAGGTTAGATTTCCCCACGTTTAAGCTAGAGGTTAGGTTTCTCCACGTTTAAGTTAGGTTAGATTAGGTTAGCTTATCATGAGCACTCAAGATAATCTAACCTAATCTAACTGGTACAAAGTCGACATTGGGGTTAGATAGCTTTTTGCACCGCGGGACCCGGGAAGCACCGGTGGGCCCGGGAAGAACCGCGGGAAGCGCTGCGAGATTAGGTTAGGTTAAGTCAGGTTAGGTAAGTTAGGTTAGGTTAGCTAAGTTAGGTTAGGTTAGGTTAGCCTACGTACGTGCGCGTACGTAGGCTAACCTAACCTAACCTAACTTAGCTAACCTAACCTAACTTACCTAACCTGACTTAACCTAACCTAATCTCGCAGCGCTTCCCGCGGTTCTTCCCGGGCCCACCGGTGCTTCCCGGGTCCCGCGGTGCAAAAAGCTATCTAACCCCCCATGTCGACTTTGTACCAGTTAGATTAGGTTAGATTATCTTGAGTGCTCATGATAAGCTAACCTAATCTAACCTAACTTAAACGTGGAGAAACCTAACCTCTAACTTAAACGTGGGGAAATCTAACCTCTAACCTAACCTAACCTAACCTTTGGTTTTGGTATTTCTATGCAATATTGTGGAATTTTGTGGTTATGCTAGTTTGGAGTAAACTTCAACTCTAACTAAATCTCTAAGCTAAGATTCTAGGCTAAACCTCTAAGCTATAACTCTTAACTAAAACTAAACTAAACAATAACTCTAACTAAAACTCCAAGCTACGACTCTAAGCTAAAACTATAAACTCTTAACTATAACTAAACTAAACCAAACTTCGACCCTAACTAAAACTCTAATCTAAGACTTTAAGGTAAAACTTAAAACTCTTAACTAAAACTAAACTAAACTAGAACTCTAACTAAAACTCTAAGCTAAGACTTTAAGGTAAAACTCTAAACTCTTAACTAAAACTAAACTAAGCTAGAACTCTAACTAAAACTCTAATCTAAGACTCGAAGCTAAAACTCTAAACCCTTAACTATAACTAAAATAAACTTCAACTCTAAGTAAAACTCTATGGTAGAACTCTAAACTCTTAACTAAACTAAACTAGAACTTCAACAAAAACTCTGAGCTAAGACTCTAAGATAAAACTCTAACTCTCTAACTAAAACTAAACTAAACTAGAACTCTAAGTAAAACTCTAGGCTAAGACTCTAAGCTAAAAACTCTAAATTCTTAACTGTGACTAAACTAAACTTCAACTTCAACAAAAACTCTAAGCTATGACTCTATGATAAAACTCTAAACTCTTAACTAAACTAAACTAGAACTCCAACAAAAACTCTAAAACTACGACTCTAAGCTAAAAACTCTAAATTCTTAATTATAACTAAACTAAACTTCAACTCTAACAAAAACTCTAAGCTAAGACTCTAAGGTAAAACTCTAAACTCTTAACTAAAACTAAACTAAAGTAGAACTCTAACAAAAACTCTAAGCTAAGACTCAGCTAAAACTCTAAACACTTAACTAAAACTTAGCCAAACTGGAACTTTAAGTAAAAATCTAAGCTATGACACTAAGCTAAAACTCTAAATTCCTAACTTTAACTAAACTAAACTTTAACTCTAACTATAACTCTAAGCTAAGACTCTAAGCTAAAACTCTAAACTCTTAACTATTACTAAACTAAACTTCAACTCTAACAAAAACTCTAAGCTAAGACTCAGCTAAAACTCTAAACACTTAACTAAAACTTAGCCAAACTGGAACTTTAAGTAAAAATCTAAGCTATGACACTAAGCTAAAACTCTAAATTCCTAACTTTAACTAAACTAAACTTTAACTCTAACTATAACTCTAAGCTAAGACTCTAAGCTAAAACTCTAAACTCTTAACTATTACTAAACTAAAACTTCAACTCTAACAAAAACTCTAAGCTAAGATTCTAAGCAAAAACTCTAAACTCTTAACTATTACTAAACTAAACTTCAACTCTAACAAAACTCTAAGCTAAGACTCTAAACTATTAACTAAAACTAAACTAAACTAGAACTTCAACAAAAACTCTAAGCTAAGACTCTAAGCTAAAAACTCTAAACTCTTAACTAAAACTAAAATAAACTAGAACTCTAAAAAAAACTCTAAGCTAAGACTCTAATTTAAAATTCTAAACTCTTAACTAAAACTAAACTAAACTAGAACTCTAACTAAAACTCTAAGCTAAGACTCTAGGGTAAAACACTAAACTCTTAACTAAAACTAAACTAAACTAGAACTCTAACTAAAACTCTAAGCTAAGACTCTAAGGTAAAACACTAAACTCTTAACTAAAAGTAAACTAAACTAGAACTCTAACTGAAACTCAAAGGTAAAACATCAAATTCTTAACTAAATTGAACTAAACTAGAACTCTAACAAAAAAACTCTAAGCTAAGACTCTAAGGTAAAACTCTAAACTCTTAACTAAAACTAAACTAAACTAGAACTCTAACTAAAACTCTAAGCTATGACTCTAAGGTAAAACACTAAAACTCTTAACTAAAAGTAACTAAACTAGAACTCTAACTGAAACTCAAAGGTAAAACATCAAATTCTTAACTAAATTAAACTAAACTAGAACTCTAACAAAAACTTTAAGCTAAGACTCTTAGGTAAAACTCTAAACTCTTAACTAAAACTGAACTAGAACTCTAACAAAAACTCTAAGTCTTAGCTAAAACTCTAAACTAAAACTAAGCTAAACTAGAACTTCAACAAAAACTCTAAACTAAGACTCTAAGCTAAAACTCTAAACTCTTAACTAAAACTAAACTAAACTAGGACTCTAACAAAAACTCTAAGCTAAGACTCAGCTAAAACTCGAAACTCTTAACTAAAACTTAACCAAACTATCACTTTAAGTAAAAATCTAAGCTATGACACTAAGCTAAAACTCCAAATTCATAACTTTAACTAAACCAAACTAGAACTCTAATTGAAACTCTAAGTCTAAACTAAAACTCTAAACTAAAAATAAACTAAACCATAACTCTAACTAAAACTCTAAGTTAAGACTCAGCTAAAACTCGAAACTCTTAACTAAAGTAGACTAAACTAGAACTCTAACTAAAACTCTAAGCTATGACTCTAAGGTAAAACATCAAACTCTTAACTAAAACTAAACTAAAGTAGAACTCTATCAAAAACTCTAGGCTAAGACTCTAAGCTAAAAACTCTTAACTAAAACTAAAATAAACTAGAACTCTAACAAAAAACTCTAAGCTAAGACTCTAAGCTAAAATTCTAAACTCTTAACTAAAACTAAACTAAACTAGAACTCTAACTAAAACTCTAAGCTATGACTCTAAGGTAAAACATCGAAGTCTTAGCTAAAACTAAACTAAGCTAAAACTCTAAGCTCTTAACTAAAACTAAACTAAAACTATAACTCTAAGCTAAGTCTCTAAGCTAAAACTCTAAACTATTAACTAAAACTAAACTAAACTAGAACTTCAACATAAACTCTACGCTAAGACTCTAAGCTAAAAACTCTAAACTCATAACTAAAACTAAAATAAACTAGAACTCTACCAAAACTCTATGCTAAGACTCTAAGCTAAAACACCAAACTCTTAACTAAACTAAACTAGAACTCTAAGTGAAACTCAAAGGTAAAACATCAAATTCTTAACTAAAATTAAACTAAACTAGAACTCTAACAAAAAACTCTAAGCTAAGACTCTAAGGTAAAACTCTAAACTCTTAACTAAAACTAAACTAGAACTCTAACTAAAACTCTAAGCTATGACTCTAAGGTAAAACACTAAACTCTTAACTAAAAGTAAACTAAACTAGAACTCTAACTGAAACTCAAAGGTAAAACATCAAATTCTTAACTAAAATTAAACTAAATTAGAACTCTAACAAAAACTTTAAGCTAAGACTCTAAGGTAAAACTTTAAACTCTTAACTAAAACTAAACTAGAACTCTAACAAAAACTCTAAGTCTTAGCTAAAACTCTAAACTAAAACTAAACTAAACTAGAACTTCAACAAAAACTCTAAACTAAGACTCTAAGCTATACTCTAAACTCTTAACTAAAACTAAACTAAACAAGAACTCTAACAAAAACTCTAAGCTAAGACTCAGCTAAAACTGGAAACTCTTAACTAAAACTTAACCAAACTATCACTTTAAGTAAAAATCTAAGCTATGACACTAAGCTAAAACTCTAAATTCGTAACTTTAACTAAACCAAACTAGAACTCTAATTGAAACTCTAAGTCTAAACTAAAACTCTAAACTAAAACTAAACTAAACTAGAACTCTAACAAAACTCTAAGTTAAGACTCAGCTAAAACTCGGAACTCTTAACTAAAACTAAACTAAACTAGAACTCTAACTAAAACTCTAAGCTAAGACTCTAAGCTAAAAAACTCTAAACTCTTAACTAAAAGTAAACTAAACTAGAACTCTAACTGAAACTCTAAGCTATTAACTAAAACTAAACTAAACTAGAACTTCAACAAAAACTTTAAGCTAAGACTCTAAGCTAAAACTCTAAAACTATCTACTAAAACTAAACTAAACTAGAACTTCAACAAAAACTCTAAGCTAAGACTCTAAGCTAAAAACTCTAAACTCTTAACTAAAACTAAACTAAACTAGAACTCTAACTGAAACTCAAAGGTAAGACATCAAACTCTTAACTAAAATTAAACTAAACTAGAACTCTAACAAAAACTCTAAGCTAAGACTCTAAGCTATTAACTAAAACTAAACTAAACTAGAACTTCAACAAAAACTCTAAGCTATGACTCTAAGCTATAAACTCTAAACTCTTAACTATAACTAAACTAAACTAGAACTCTAACTGAAACTCAAAGGTATTACATCAAACTCTTAACTAAAACTAAACTAAACTAGAACTTCAACAAAAACTTTAAGCTAAGACTCTAAGCTAAAACTCTAAACTATTTACTAAAACTAAACTAAACTAGAACTTCAACAAAAACTCTAAGCTAAGACTCTAAGCTAAAAACTCTAAACTCTTAACTAAAATTAGACTAAACTAGAACTCTAACAAAAAAACTCTAAGTCTTAGCTAAAACTCTAAACTAAAACTAAGCTAAACTAGAACTTCAACAAAAACTCTAAACTAAGACTCTAAGCTAAAACTCTAAACTCTTAACTAAAACTAAACTAAACTAGGACTCTAACAAAAACTCTAAGCTAAGACTCTAAGCTAAAACTCTAAACTCTTAACTAAAACTAAAGTAAACTAGAACTCTAACTGAAACTCAAAGGTAAGACATCAAACTCTTAACTAAGCTAGAACTTCAACAAAAAAACTCTAAGCTAAGACTCTAGCTAAAACTCTAAACTATTAACTAAAACTAAACTAAACTAGAACTTCAAACAAAAACTCTAAGCTATGACTCTAAGCTAAAAACTCTAAACTCTTAACTAAAACTAAACTAAACTAGAACTCTAACTGAAACTCAAAGGTAAAACATCAAACTCTTAACTAAAATTAAACTAAACTAGAACTCTAACAAAAAAAAACTCTAAGCTAAGACTCTAAGCTAAAAACTCTAGGCTCTTAACTAATACTAAAAATAAACTTCAACTCTAACTTAAACTCTAAGCTAAGACTCTAAGCTAAAACACCAACTCTTAACTAAACCAAACTAAAACTCCAACTGAAATTCAAAGGTAAAACATCAAACTCTTAACTAAAATTAAACTAAACTAGAACTTCAACAAGAACTCTAAGTTAAGACTCTAAGCTAAAACATTCTATACTTTTAACTAAAACTAAAGCAAGGGCTGGGTGGTCTTTTGGGAGCCCGGGAAGGGCCTTTGGGGGTCTGGTGGGGCACTTGAGGGCCGATGGGTCCTTTGGAAGCCCGGTGGACCTTTGGGGACCGGGTGAGAGCCTCTGGGTCCGGGGGGCCCTTTGGGAGTCCGGGGGCCCTTTGAGGACCAGGGGAGGGCCTTTGGGACACAGGGAGGGCCTTTGGGGGTCTGGTGGGGCACTTGAGGGCCGATGGGTCCTTTGGGAGCCCGGTGGACCTTTGGGGACCGGGTGATGGCCTCTGGGATCCGGGGAGCCCTTTGGGAGTCGGGGCCCTTTGAGGACCGGGGGCTTCCTTCGGGGCACAGGGAGGGCCTTTGGGGGTCTGGTGGGGCACTTGAGGGCCGATGGGTCCTTTGGGAGCCCAGTGGACCTTTTGGGACCGGGTGATGGCCTCTGGGATCCGGGGGGCCCTTTGGGAGCTTGGGGGGCCTTTGAGGGCCGGGGATGGCCTTTGGGGGTCTGGGTGGGCCTTTGGGGGCGCCGGTGATCCTTTGGGAGCTTGGGGGGCCTTTGAGGACCGGGGGCTTCCTTCGGGGTTGGGTAGGAGGATTGGAACCCTTTGGGGTTGGGTTAGAGGACCTCACAACACTGTTCAAATGAAACTTGTGTATTATAACGACCACAGAGTTTCACCATTAAATTCTCTTCCAAAATCTCTTCAAAAATCACCTTTTAAAATGTCTCTAGCTGTTTCGCCGAAATAGTTCCATAACCTGTCTAAAACAGTTTCGCCCAAAAAATAATCCTTAAACGTAATTCAGCGTGTTCCTTTGTTATTGACATCTCTGCGCTAATGCATTTCAAATTAATAAGAAACCTTTCGCGCGCTAAGATCAAAACGTCTGCTCGGAAACGATTCTCTTGTTAGAAACAACAAATTAATTTCCCTTTCGTGAATCAATTCTCTTTAGAATAACAAATTAATTCCCCTTTCGTGTGTGAATCAATCAATCATGACATCATGTGTGATCTAACTGTTTCTCGGAGACAATTCTGGTCGAACTCCAGAGACATTAATTAACTTGACGTCATCTGTCAGACACTCCCTGGAAACAATTTGATTAATGACTGCCAACTCTAGACTGACCAGAAAGGAAAGTTGGCTCGGAAACGACAACAACATTGATCCATTAACCACGTGTTCTCTCTAATTACTCTGTTCAAAACAACAACAACATTGACCTTGACATTTGGCCTCGGAAACAATAACAACATTGACATTCGCTAAGAGCGTGCCAAAAACACACCTGGAGAAAGAGGTCATTGACCGATTACGCAATCATTCTCCCTAATGACTCTATGCCCATATATGGTGTGCTGATCGGAGTATAAGATAGCTCTCTACTACTGCAGACTCAAAACCACCCTTGCTGCCCTCACGCAGAGGTTAGACCCTTGCCACTCTCTCGCAATTAACTGAAATTGGTATTAAAAAAAAAAATGAGTGCACTGGTCACAGGAGTGTCAATTCACGAAAATATAGGGAGCAGGGAAAATGTTATAAGGAGCGTAATTTTCTATAGGGTAGAGGGGGGGGGGGGGGGGGGGGGGGGGGGGGGGTTAACTGCCCTCCCAGACCTTGGTGTGTCCCCCAGACCTTAGTGTGCCCCCCTCCCTAGCTGAAATTTAGTTTCTTCCAAAATTTTGTCCAAACTAGACAAACCTGCATAATTCTAGCGTCGACAGAAACGGATCAGTTTTTTAGTACATATTTACCTTTATAGTACTATAAAGTACATTTAAAGTACTACATACTACCTTTATGGTACCACATGGCTTATTTTGCAGTTTTTAACTGTCATTTTTGTTTTGATTTGGGAAAATTGGCTCCAACTTTGCCCCCTCCCTCCCCCAGAATTTTGAAGAAATTACGCCACTGAATGTAATATGGCTTATTTTGCAGTTTTTACTGTCATTTTTGTTTGATTTGGGAAAATTGGCTCCAACTTTGCCCCCTCTCCCTCCCCCAGAATTTTGAAGAAATTACGCCACTGAATGTAATCTAGGGGGTTTATTTTTGTTTGTTTTTTCAGTGAAAACCCTCAAAAAGTTTTTTTTTTTTTTAATTAATTATACCAAAAAAGGTAAGCCTATTTGAATTGAATCGTGATTTTCCTTGTCATCCCAGGGTGTAGCGGAAAGATGCTTATAATTTTTTTTAATTGCTAGCTAGGGCATTTTAATTCAATATACACAGGTAAGGGACTTAGAGACTTTGTTCTCCACGCCCCAATTGTTTATATATTTGATTTGTTTTTTATTCTTTGTTCATTGAATATAATTCGTTTTTTTTTTTTTCTTTCAAGCTTAACAAGCTTAAAACACCACAAGGTTCCACAAATAAGTGTGCCCCCCTCCCCCCCAAAAAAAACAAAATTGACTATTCGTTTCTATTCTCTTGAAAACTGGAGATTCCTTAATTTGGTAGGAATAAATCAGTGGAATGGAACGTAATCAGAAGGAGTGGATTCAAAAGGAAGAAATCAGTGACGAAGAAGAGGGTATGATTAAATATTAAAACTAAATTAAAACTTGATACCCAATGCTGGCTGCGTCACTGCTCAGTTGCAGTAGAAATGGTGCAAATACAAAACAAAGAAGTTTCAGTCCAAGTGTTATCATTTGAGCGCAACCTTTTAGTTGATGTAATACCACAGTGCACAAAAATAATCCGAGATGCAGGTGCTGCTGCTCTCATTGTTGTCAGTAATCTTGAGACTAGATATTCAGCTTGCTGAAATATCACGCGTGCTCCCTTCATATGCGGCACCTGGTTTATATGCACACAGTTGGGATATGGGATTGTTCCTCCTGGCGAGTTTGAAGTTGCTGATCCAGAAAGGCATTCATTGTTCAAACGATTGTTTTCTGGGATATCAAAAGAACACTTTTTCAATCCGAGGGATACTATTGGGTCAAAAAATGCAGCTTTTTGAAAAAAAAGGAAACTTTTTGGACTTTTTTTTCCAAATCAAAAACCAAATGTCTTTATTCTCTTCATTTTTTTCATAAATACGACAAATTTTAATTTGTAATTTACTTTTAAGCTTTGGTAACGTCTTGGGGATTTTTTCTTAGATGTTTTTGCGCCATGCGCGAACACTATTTACCAACCGAATAGGAATAGGACCTAAAGTCTTAACCAATGTGGTATGCTAGAACTATCGAATCCATCTTTTTCTTCTATTTTTCGGTTGACGTTTGTCATCAAGTTGGTCAACTTCAAGGACCCACCTACTGCTGGTGGCAAAGTCACCAAAGCCACGTAGAAGGCTGGAAAGAAGAAGTGAATGGCCATTCCCTGATGGCACGTTCCGCGTAAATCCCTGTGGCGTGTAGCTGTGTGCATATGGATATTATTACACTGCTGTCATAGAAAGAAAGGAGTCTCGCAGGAAAGCGGTGTTACGGCTCAATTTTATTTATATCTGCTAGCTAATGTTTCTGTTTTATATTCTATACTTTCAGCTGTGATGTTTTGTCAAACGCTGGTCGCCAGTTTCTATCGAGTATAAACTCAAGCGAATTTATTTCTATCGGCCTTGTCTTCTCACTTTTTAGTTCTCGAAAAACGTCATTTTTGCTCAGGGCTACTTCTAAACGTTCAGAAAACGGCAAGATAGAGGAGTTGTTAAACAATTTTAACCTCTTGACCAACCAGTTGGCTGGGGTGGTTAAGGTGATCGACGTCTGTTGTTTAAATTTAAAACCATGTAGGTGAAAATGGACATTTCGTTGCTACAGCCCTTCGGGCCTTGTCGCACCCAAAGATACTTAATATCTACCGAAGATCAAAGACTCGCATCTTTTTCGCATAGCTTATGAAAATGACGAAGTGAAAATGAATCTCTATGTTTGGTTCTTTCCTTTCGACTAAGATAGGTAGCGGTATCGATAATCGATATGACATTTCACTTTGTTGACATTCTCATGACGATTTTTTTTTTCTGCCATATCTTCAAATTGAACTAGCACTAAACTTAATTTATAGGTCATGTTAATGTCAAAGCTGGAAATACGTGCAGAACTCATGTAGGTAGCAGACCGCTAGGTAGCAGAACTAAGAAAGACGAATTTAACAGGTTTTTTCGGCACTTTTTTCACAGGTTTTGAAAATTCATAGTGACAACCCTGTATTTTGGCTAATTTTCTAGAGGGACACTAAAAGTGTCCTTTTCGGGCTGATTTGGACACTTTTGTCCCTAAACGTTTTGGCAACCCTAATTGTTTTGCATGACTTTGTTTGGGTTCTTTAACAGGGTTTTTGTCGAACATGAATTTGTCAATCAGATAATCTAGAAACCAAAATGTGTACCCTTTGTTGCTAAGTTTGTTTGGTTAATTTCACATTTGGGATGTATTTTACTTATGACTATTATATACGTTGCTCGGTATTGAAATTTCATGTCTCACGAACGTCTTTTTTTTGTAGTATTTTTATAGCAAACAGTTGCTCACCATCAGAATGTAAATCAACCGGTAAAAACTTTTGTCTAAACAAAGGACAGTAAAAGTAAAATCTAATTCTTATATTGGTTAAGTGGTAAATCACACAACCATATTTGTCTGAATTTTTTTTTTTTTTAGGAAAACCCGGGAACTCAATTTTTAATGCAAAAGGCCTCCATATGCAAATACCTCGTATTAACACTTAGTGGGCGCCGAGTTTGAAAATCAGTAGAAAATGAGCAAAAAAAATAGTCTTGATGGAGTTCTAGAAAGTGTAAACTTTCCTTTTTGCTGTAGCAAAAGACAAATGCTGCCATGAATTGTTAGTAAAACTGGCCTAAAAAAAACATTGGTTAAATGAGTAAAATTATGGGTACTTGTGTATTATACCTCCAACACTCAACTTTACGCCGTGTAAAGCCCGAGAAAAAACCAGTTTTATCTGTTTATGTTAAGAAACAATTAGCTTACGCTCAGTGGAAACAAGTGGCGGGTGAGAGAATACATTTGAATCATATAATTTGGGCTATAGATTTGCAGGGGGGCTGAGGGTTAGGTTACCCTTACCCTCCCTCCCTCATTCCCCCCCTCCCCCTAACGCTCTAATATATAGCCCAAATTTGTTTCTAAAGTATTATATTTTCATCATGCTTTGGTATTTTTATTAGGATTAACCTAACTTTACTTCTTGAGTGTTGGTGGTTTAATACCTTAGTATCAAATTATGTAACGATATAACCCTAACATCTTGTTACCAAATAGCAATTGAAAAGAAATTTTATGTATCATTGACTAACTAAAAATCTAAGGTATGAAATAATAGGGCTATCGTTAAAATATTCAAGATAGAATACTTCCAATTATTAGCTAATTGACTTGCCTACAAGAACATCTTTTAGTAATACTAATTCTCTAATTTTGTTATGTTTATCCTTTAGTGTTTCAACTTAACTGAGATATAATTTTCTTATGATCCCAGAAATACCACTTTTATTACTTAATTTTAATTATCTGTGTTGTTTGAATTTGTGTTGCGTCTGTGTTTGAATTTTTACCAACGGAAAGAACTGTCAATTTTAGCAAATTAGTTTGCGGTAATTTTTTTTTTCATGGTTCAGTGGGAACAAGGATGAAACTCCCAAAACTTCATAAACTTCATAAATTTCGTAATCTTCATAATTTTATAATAACCAAAAAAAAAAATGGTGCGAAATCCGGGTTTTGGGGCATAAAAAGACCTAAGATGGAGCCATGGGGTAAAAAGTGTTTTCATTTTGATGTCCTTGGTACCATTCCAATTCACGCACCGTGGGCGTGAGTTCTTGTTAATTCTCTTGCTCGTTACAATCATCCCGGGTTACATAAATCGCGTTGTTATTCATGTAATTAAAGATAAAGTTCAGTGCGGTAGTTTTTGTTCTTGGAAAGTTTTGATTTTGGTTGATATACGCTGCTCGACGATTACAAGTGACAAATGCACTATGTCTGAAGGTTAGACAGATATTTAGGGAAGTTTCTTTTCTTTAAGATCTTTAGAGTGTTAGGAAAGTCAAACATGGAAATCTTCCATGTTTTGACTAGGGGTCTTACGGATCAGTGGCGTCAATTCATGGAAATGTAAACGGCAGTTTCATGTTTTTTCCACTGAAAATTCCAAAAAAAACACATACAGTGAAAATATTAAAAAAGAGAATGGCCCTTATGTATTATAGTGGCCCACTTAAGTTCTTGATCCGAGCAGATCTGTTAGATCTGGGAGAAACCGGTTTAGCTGTCTGTACTCGGAGACAATTAGCTTAGGCTCAGTGGAAAAACTAAGTTGTATTTATATTTTAATTAGATATTTAATATATAGAGTTGATAATTTGGTTAGTTTAGGTTATGTGGTACTGTTCTAATGTATGTACAACACGCGAGGCATCCAATCGAGAAAAGCAAAGATCTGACGCTATCTAATACTTTATATAAACCAGTATTCAGGGGTTTCTCACTCTGGGAACTATATTTAGACTTAATTTTTTTGGGCTTAGGGGGGGGGGGCTAGGTTAGGTTAGGTATTAAATATATATGATATACTTTACACACACACTCCCAACCCCCATCCCTAATGTGCAAATATATAGCCCAATTTTGTTCACAAGTTATTATATTTTTATCCTATTTTGTTTTATTTCATTAGCATTAACTAAGCCTATTTTTTCAATCCATTCATTGTTGTCAATCGCTCTCCACAAGGTATGCAAGCTGTCTATTGTTCATATATAAGGTTTCTATCAAATAGGTAATCGTATAGACTTTGAAAAAAGCCTCATTCGTTTTAAATTGGAATTTCTAGATCTGTTTCTTTAAAGTCAAGAATAATCGGACAGTAAGCAACCCCCCCCATGCCATAAAAACTTAACACTTTTTGCAATCAAAAACAAGCAAAAATTAATTAAAAAAAAACTTTCCAAAAAATAAGTTTTTCAAGGAAAAGTAGAGGTCATTTTAAACTTAATAAATGGATCTTAAAGCGAGTAATGGTTGGATTGAATATGAAAATCAAGCTTAAAACGAAAAAAAAAATATTTTGCTATTAAAGTATAAATGGAACTTAAAACGGACAGAATTAAATAAACAATCAATGCGAACAAAACATACAATATATATTAATGTAAATGAATATGCCAATCAAGTTTGAATCGAATAAAAATAACTACAAACAAGAGTTTGGGGTATTGCCTCACTGCAGAACCCTAAAACCTACTGCGTCATTGGCGCTTTACTGAATTAAATAAAAAAATGTTTTTTAACTGAAAGTAAGGAACGACGTTAAAACTTATGTACCGTGAGAAAAATGCGATATATTTAAAATACAAAGATTCTTTCCTTCTAAAGATGATTCTGACAGAAATTAAAACGTCCCTTAATTGAGTTCAAATGCCGCTTCCAAGAGTCTAAATTCTTAATCAGCAAAAAGAGAAATTGCATTCTAGCTTCAGTCAAACAACGACGCTAGTCGGTTTGAATTTCGCTAAGATAATTAGTAACAAAAAAGATTCTACGCATAATATTTCTAAGGATGTTTAAAACTATATGAGCCGTGTGAACGTTTTGAATCATCAGAAATAATTAAGACAAATTATTGGACGAAGGGTTCACATCCTTGGGCCAACTGAGCCAATTGTGAGCCAGTCCTCACAGTGCAGGACAAAAAAACTATGTTTGATAGTGGGGTAAAAGTGCTTTTTGGAGCATTCGTAAATAAGATTTGGAAAGATTGGTAGAGTAGATTCAGGACCATTAAGATAGAAACTTTTTCGATGTTCAAGCTTTGCAATTCTCTCATTGTTGTATCTCAGTCACCGTTGTGTCATTTGAAGTGACCTACTGCTGTTCACCTAAATATGTAAGTCTCAATAAATCCATTGCTTTTTACCTGTGTTTATTTCATTTTATATGTCCATATCTAGCCTAATGATAGCTAATTAGTTCGCATGTCTCCAAAGGCACGTTCCCAGAGGAATCTGATCCCCAGATAGCTCGAAGAGAAGAGGTCACATTTATATGGCTACACATTTTATTTTCTCTCATTAATTGAGGGTGGCGTAGGCCTTGTTGGTACGATGTTTAGCGCTATAAGTGGCGCTGTCGGAGAAAGTTATAAGGTGTAAGTTCACAGCTTCAAGGTACGATATTAGATTGACGCGGTCAATATTTATGACCACAATTAGCCCAGTCCTTTTCTTCACCGCAACAATTTTCTTTTATAGCCACAAATATTTTCATTCATCGCTACAAATGGTGCGAGTCGGATATTGGAGAAAAACTTGCGAACTAATTAGGCTATAAAACTTTGTAATTTAAATTTAATTATTGGAGAGATACAGATATATAAGTAAAGTGATTAGGCCTATTGCCGCTAAGCTACTACAGGGAAACCCTTTAGATAATCTCATAAGAGATAATAGCCTCCCCCAAAATAGGTTAAGTGAAAAATAAATTTATTTTGAATTGATTCAAAAAAAAAATAATAAAATGGCGGACGACCTTAATGACTTATTAATAGTGCAGAAGTTAGTCGCGAAAAATATAGAAATACCAAAATCTATCCGGAGTACAATGGTCAATCAGATATTGACGAATTTAATATCCAATTGGCCCTGTTTGTACAACTAACAAAAACAGAGCTAGAAGCGTTAGTCGACATGCTCCTATTACGACTAAAAGGCCAGGCCTTAACCTTTCTAAAACAAATTGAACATACCATAGGCAATGACGCCAACTTGCCAATAAATACGGTGGACAAATTATTAAAAAGGCATTTAAAGATATATTTATCGAAACCAGTTCAATAAATAAATTAAAACACGAAACGGTGAGCTTTGACTATTCACAAAATATAAGAGAATATCTTGATAATATACGCATTTTCGGCAGAGGCAAAATACGGAAGAGGTTCTGGGCAACTGTATGAAAAAGTCATACTAATACCTTTTTGCAAGAGCTACCCCCAAAACTATATAGAGTGGTAATATCCAAAAATATTCAGACGTTGGGATCTTGCAGTTCAGGAGGTAGAGCGATTGATCGAAGTTGATACGATGGTCGCTAATCACAGTAAGGCAAAAATAAATAGCCTAGGTGATTCAAAACGCGAACCCAATCTTCAAGGGCAATCAGGCGTCTCCCAGTTTCTTTTCAAGGGATAACTCCCCAGTGCCACAAAGAAATAAAACGCAAGAACCCGCTAGGCAAAAAAAACAGTACGTTTTCAGCCTGTCAAACAATCTAATTACGAAAATAACCCTACAATAATAAGGTGCTATATTTGTATTAGACCTGGACATATCACGAGAGAGTGCCGTTATGTCCCCAATCGCATACCAAAAATTGTTGACGGTAGTACGCAAAATTATGGCAAACTATTTGTTCGGAAGAAAACAAATTTTAGCGCCGGTGATGCGCTAGGCTATAGCCAGGGAAGATTGCGCCAATCAGTACCTTACAACGCGTACAAACCAAATTTTATACCCCTCCCCCAATAGACAAATTAATTACCGATTTGAAAACCCAAATAATCGCCAAAGCCATATAATGCGAGAATGCTATATAGAAATCACGAAAACTTGCCGACGGGACATGAAAATTTTGCAGGCCAACGGCATTGGCAGTCAGCGCCAGCAAGCGGCACTGACACAAGGCATCCAAGTTACCATAATAAATATATGGCGAAGGCAGACAGATGTAAATAAATTAGATATACCCACGGAACCTCATATGCCTGAATATCTATTACAGGCACGACACATGAAATAAATCCTCAGGGAAACGTTTCAGGCCCCCTCAAAAATATAAATTGGACCCAGAGGGTGCCCAGAATATTTAATAGGTCCAAAACAATGGTAGTGCGTCTTGTAGTGATAATAATAATAGGTTGCCTATATTTAATGATTTTGTGTAGAAAACATTTACTTTAAACCTTAGTTGACAGCGGAGCTACAGTCAATATCATAAGCTCATGCGTATTTAATATGTTGCCTCTGCATATTAGGCAACAGAGAAACCATAATAATCCCAATTTTAACGAGTGTAACAGGGCATAAAATTGGATGCAAGAGGTTCAATTTGCCTAAACGTAAAAAGGGACAATAGGATCTTTACGACAAATTTTATAATATGCGATAACTTTCCGTATGAAGCAATTATAGGTGCAAATTTTCTAAGGTCTAATAGAGTGCTCTTAGACGTAGCAAACGAGAAGCTTGTCTACCCAGCTAAGGTAGGGGAAACAATTTCTACCTTAAGAAATCGTAACAGAGGTTACGAAGACAACGTAACAGTAAACAAAATTTCTGACGGCATAATGTCACAATCTTTTGAACCTCATGTCTCGAAAGGAGGAAAAAGAAATAATCAGAAACTTGTCCAATTATTCTGAAGACGTTGCAGAGATGAAGCAAATTTATAAATAATAAAAGTATTGAATCCGCAAAAAAAAGGAGATTATATGCGACAGCACAGGTCGAACGAAATCAAGAAAATAGTGGAATTATGGAAAAACATAGTAAAACCCAACGTGACGCCACAAGATGCCGCAATGGCGCAGCATAGCGCCAGTTGAATCTAATAAACAATGAAAATAAAGAGAAATATTACGGATTCGCGATAAGGAAAACAAAAGTCCCTCCCAAACGATGCAAAAAATTCAAATATCACAAATGATTGAACCAGTGTTAGGCAAATCCGAAATATGGTTTGCGACACCATCAAACGAAATCCCTGAAAATCTGCTATGTGAGGAACAGATTATATCTTATGACAAAGGAGAAGGTTTTATTTGGGTAACTATAACCGCGAAAATGATACAATTACAATAAAAAAAAGGGACGTGTTTAGTTCAAATTCAAGTTTATCAGAGAATGATTTAAATAAATGGGGAAAATTCTAAAAGAAACCCTAGTTAACGGCATTAAAACCTCAAATAACAGGTACCCTCTAACTAAATCGCAATTTTTAAACAATTTAATATGGATCATATTACGGACAAGGAAACTTAAGAACAAATTATGCGAATTATTATGGAATTTAAGGATGTATTCTCTGCATCTGAAGATGACATCGGGCTAATAGCGTTTTATGAACACTCAATTTTAACGACTGGTAATCCCGTAGCAAAACAGCCATATCGTGTGCCCATATAAGCACAAAGAATGGTTTAAAAATAAAATCCATGAATTAGAAAAAAAATGAAATTATACGTCCAAGTATAAGTCCGTAATAGTGCACCAGTGATCTTAGTACCAAAGAAGAATGGTGACCTTAGACTTGTAGTAGACTACAGAGCCCTCAACAAACAAGTAGTTACGGATAAATTTCCTTTACCAAGAATGGATGAAATTCTTGACTCTATTTCAAGCAAAAACAAAATTTTTACTTCTTTGGACCTTACCCAAGGCTACCACCAAGTGAAAATAGCCGAAAAAGATGTCCATAAACTGCATTTTCAACATGTGAATGTGGTTCATATGAATACTTAAGGGTACCTTTTGGACTTAAAACAAGTTCAAGCGCGCTATGTAGACCCTATTACACCTGTTAAGAGGATTAAAGAATATATTCATTTTGTTGATGATGTCATATGCGTGGAGAAAATACTGAAACAACACTTAGCAACATTAGCTAAGGTCTTCGAGAAGTTCAGACAGGGCAATTTAAATGTCGGCCTGAGAAAGTAAATTTATTTCAACCTAAAATTAAATTTTAGGAGTAGTAGTGACACAAGGAGAGATGTCCCCAGACCCTGATAAAATTAAATGTGTTGAAAACCTCAAACCCCCTAGAACCATGAAAGAATTAAGTGGAATATTAGGTCTTACTGGCTACTTTAGAAAAATTCTTACGCAATTACGCCCAAATTGCGAAACCCCTCACGGGAATTACTAAAGAGAACTCCCAAAATGTTACCTGGTCCCAGGAAGCTCAAACTTTCCCTAGACCGTCTCAAAAAGGCACTCACTTCTGAACCAATATTATCACTTCCTGATTTCGAACGCGGAAAATTTGTGGTCACAACCGATGCTAGTTCAAAAGGCATTGGAGCTATTCCTTCGCAAATAATTCCCATAGGAAACCCTAATCCTTTACAAAAGGACCTTCTAATCAAAAAAAAGAAAAAGTTATATGCTATTCGAGTAGAACCTTATCAAAAGGCGAAGTAGTTATTCCGCCACAAACTTAGAATTATTATCTATAATCCACCACTTGGACAAATTTAGACACTATTTGATTGGTAGAAAATTTATACTACGATCAGGACCATAAAAGCTTGCAGTACCTGCGCACATTAAAAATCCCCACGGGCATTCTAGCTAGATGGTTATGAAAATCAAAGACCTAGATTACGAATTTGAACATTTAAAGGTAAACAAAACGCAGCTTGTGACATTTTGAGTAGATACCCGAAAATATTCCGTCGGAAACTGAGGAAAATGAAGTCAACGCTATCATGCTAAGAGCAAATATAAATGTAAGGAAAACAAGTCAAAGACACAGTAAGGA
>CM051259.1:13748213-13915168 GCA_027921565.1 Artemia sinica | reverse complement strand
GGGGTCTGGTGGGGGCACTTGAGGGCCGATGGGTCCTTGGAAGCCCGGTGGACCTTTGGGGACCGGGTGAGGGCCTCTGGGGTCCGGGGGGCCCTTTGGGAGTCCGGGGGCCCTTTGAGGACCAAGGGAGGGCCTTTGGGTCACAGGGGGGCCTTTGGGGGTCTGGTGGGGCACTTGAGGGCCGATGGGTCCTTTGGAAGCCCGGTGGACCTTTGGGGGACCGGGTGAGAGCTCTGAGGTCCGGGGGCCCTTTGGGAGTCCGGGGCCCTTTGAGGACCGGGGAGGGCTTTGGACACAGGGAGGCCTTTGGGGGTCTGGTGGGGACTGAGGGCCAGGTCCTTGGAGCCCGTGACCTTTGGGGACGGGTTGAGGCCTTGGGACCGGAGGGCCTTTGGGGCCGGGGGCTTGCGGGGGCTGGTGGGGCACTTGAGGGCCGATGGGTCCTTTGGGAGCCCAGTGGACCTTTGGGGACCGGGTGATGGCCTCTGGGATCCGGGGGCCCTTTGGGAGCTTGGGGGGCCTTTGAGGGCCCGGGGATGGCCTTTGGGGGTCTGGGTGGGCCTTTGGGGGCGCCGGTGATCCTTTGGGAGCTTGGGGGGCCTTTGAGGACCGGGGGCTTCCTTCGGGGTTGGGTAGGAGGATTGGAACCCTTTGGGGTTGGGTTAGAGGACCTCACAACACTGTTCAAATGAAACTTGTGTATTATAACGACCACAGAGTTTCACCATTAAATTCTCTTCCAAAATCTCTTCAAAAATCACCTTTTAAAATGTCTCTAGCTGTTTCGCCGAAATAGTTCCATAACCTGTCTAAAACAGTTTCGCCCAAATAATCCCTAAACGTAAATTCAGCGTGTTCCTTTGTTATTGACATCTCTGCGCTAATGCATTTCAAATTAATAAGAAACCTTTTCGCGCGCTAAGATCAAAACGTCTGCTCGGAAACGATTCTCTTGTTAGAAACAACAAATTAATTTCCCTTTCGTGAATCAATTCTCTTTAGAACAACAAATTAATTCCCCTTTCGTGTGAATCAATCAATCATGACATCATGTGTGATCTAACTGTTTCTCGGAAACAATTCTGGTCGAACTCCAGAGACATTAATTAACTTGACGTCATCTGTCAGACACTCCCTGGAAACAATTTGATTAATGACTGCCAACTCTAGACTGACCAGAAAGGAAAGTTGGCTCGGAAACGACAACAACATTGATCCCATTAACCACGTGTTCTCTCTAATTACTCTGTTCAAAACAACAACAACATTGACCTTGACATTTGGCCTCGGAAACAATAACAACATTGACATTCGCTAAGAGCGTGCCAAAAACACACCTGGAGAAAGAGGTCATTGACCGATTACGCAATCATTCTCCCTAATGACTCTATGCCCATATATGGTGTGCTGATCGGAGTATAGATAGCATCTCTACTACTGCAGACTCAAAACCACCCTTGCTGCCCTCACGCAGAGGTTAGACCCTTGCCACTCTCTCGCAATTAACTGAAATTGGTATTAAAAGAAAAAAAATGAGTGCACTGGTCACAGGAGTGTCAATTCACGAAAATATAGGGAGCAGGGAAAATGTTATAAGGAGCGTAATTTTCTATAGGGTAGAGGGGGGGGGGGGGGGGTTAACTGCCCTCCCAGACCTTGGTGTGTCCCCCAGACCTTAGTGTGCCCCCCTCCCTAGCTGAAATTTAGTTTCTTCCAAAATTTTGTCCAAACTAGACAAACCTGCATAATTCTAGCGTCGACAGAAACGGATCAGTTTTTTAGCACATATTTACCTTTATAGTACTATAAAGTACATTTAAAGTACTACATACTACCTTTATGGTACCACATGGCTTATTTTGCAGTTTTTACTGTCATTTTGTTTGATTTGGGAAAATTGGCTCCAACTTTGCCCCACTCCCTCCCCAGAATTTTGAAGAAAATTACGCCACTGAATGTAATATGGCTTATTTTGCAGTTTTTACTGTCATTTTTGTTTGATTTGGGAAAATTGGCTCCAACTTTGCCCCCTCTCCCTCCCCAG
This sequence comes from Artemia sinica, assembly GCA_027921565.1. Taxonomy (NCBI): domain Eukaryota; kingdom Metazoa; phylum Arthropoda; class Branchiopoda; order Anostraca; family Artemiidae; genus Artemia; species Artemia sinica. The sequence continues at coordinate 13,913,124 of CM051259.1, read as the reverse complement.
AATTTTGAAGAAATTACGCCACTGAATGTAATCTAGGGGGTTTATTTTTGTTTGTTTTCAGTTGAAAACCTCAAAAAGTTTTTTTTTTTAATTAATTATACCAAAAAAGGTAAGCCTATTTGAATTGAATCGTGATTTTCCTTGTCATCCCAGGGTGTAGCGGAAAGATGCTTACAATTTTTTTTTAATTGCTAGCTAGGGGCATTTTAATTCAATATACACAGGTAAGGGACTTAGAGACTTTGTTCTCCACGCCCCAATTGTTTATATTTGATTTGTTTTTTATTCTTTGTTCATTGAATATAATTCGTTTTTTTTCTTTCAAGCTTAACAAGCTTAAAACACCACAAGGTTCCACAAATAAGTGTGGCCCCCTCCCCCCAAAAAAAACAAAATTGACTATTCGTTTCTATTCTCTTGAAAACTGGAGATTCCTTAATTTGGTAGGAATAAATCAGTGGAATGGAACGTAATCAGAAGGAGTGGATTCAAAAGGAAGAAATCAGTGACGAAGAAGAGGGTATGATTAAATATTAAAACTAAATAAAACTTGATACCCAATGCTGGCTGCGTCACTGCTCAGTTGCAGTAGAAATGGTGCAAATACAAACAAAGAAGTTTCAGTCCAAGTGTTATCATTTGAGCGCAACCTTTTAGTTGATGTAATACCACAGTGCACAAAAATAATCCGAGATGCAGGTGCTGCTGCTCATTGTTGTCAGTAATCTTGAGACTAGATATTCAGCTTGCTGAAATATCACGCGTGCTCCCTTCATATGCGGCACCTGGTTTATATGCACACAGTTGGGATATGGGATTGTTCCTCCTGGCGAGTTTGAAGTGCTGATCCAGAAAGGCATTCATTGTTCAAACGATTGTTTCTGGGATATCAAAAGAACACTTTTTCAATCCGAGGGATACTATTGGGTCAAAAAATGCAGCTTTTTGAAAAAAAGGAAACTTTTTGGACTTTTTTCCAAATCAAAAACCAAATGTCTTTATTCTCTTCATTTTTTTCATAAAATACGACAAATTTTAATTTGTAATTTACTTTTAAGCTTTGGTAACCGTCTTGGGGATTTTTTCTTAGATGTTTTGCGCCATGCGCGAACACTATTTACCAACCGAATAGGAATAGGACCTAAAGTCTTAACCAATGTGGTATGCTAGAACTATCGAATCCATCTTTTTCTTCTATTTTTCGGTTGACGTTTGTCATCAAGTTGGTCAACTTCAAGGACCCACCTACTGCTGGTGGCAAAGTCACCAAAGCCACGTAGAAGGCTGGAAAGAAGAAGTGAATGGCCATTCCTGATGGCACGTTCCGCGTAAATCCCTGTGGCGTGTAGCTGTGTGCATATGGATATTATTACACTGCTGTCATAGAAAGAAAGGAGTCTCGCAGGAAAGCGGTGTTACGGCTCAATTTTATTTATATCTGCTAGCTAATGTTTCTGTTTTATATTCTATACTTTCAGCTGTGATGTTTTGTCAAACGCTGGTCGCCAGTTTCTATCGAGTATAACTCAAGCGAATTTATTTCAATCGGCCTTGTCTTCTCACTTTTTTAGTTTCTCGAAAACGTCATTTTGCTCAGGGCTACTTCTAAACGTTCAGAAAACGGCAAGATAGAGGAGTTGTTAAACAATTTTAACCTCTTGACCAACCAGTTGGCTGGGTGGTTAAGGTGATCGACGTCTGTTGTTTAACTTTAAAACCATGTAGGTGAAAATGGACATTTCGTTGCTACAGCCCTTCGGCCTTGTCGCACCCAAAGATACTTAATATCTACCGAAGATCAAAGACTCGCATCTTTTTCGCATAGCTTATGAAAATGACGAAGTGAAAATGAATCTCTATGTTTGGTTCTTTCCTTTTCGACTAAGATAGGTAGCGGTATCGATAATCGATATGACATTTCACTTTGTTGACATTCTCATGACGATTTTTTTTTCTGCCATATCTTCAAATTGAACTAGCACTAAACTTAATTTATAGGTAATGTTAATGTCAAAGCTGGAAATACGTGCAGAACTCATGTAGGTAGCAGACCGCTAGGTAGCAGAACTAAGAAAGACGAATTTAACAGGTTTTTCGGCACTTTTTCACAGGTTTTGAAAATTCATAGTGACAACCCTGTATTTTGGCTAATTTTCTAGAGGGACACTAAAAGTGTCCTTTTCGGGCTGATTTGGACACTTTTGTCCCTAAACGTTTTGGCAACCCTAATTGTTGCATGACTTTGTTTGGGTTCTTTAACAGGGTTTTTGTCGAACATGAATTTGTCAATCAGATCCTCTAGAAACCAAAATGTGTACCCTTTGTTGCTAAGTTTGTTTGGTTAATTTCACATTTGGGATGTATTTTACTTATGACTATTATATACGTTGCTCGGTATTGAAATTTCATGTCTCACGAACGTCTTTTTTTTGTAGTATTTTTATAGCCAACAGTTGCTCACCATCAGAATGTAAATCAACCGGTAAAACTTTTGTCTAAACAAAGGACAGTAAAAGTAAAATCTAATTCTTAAATTGGTTAAGTGGTAAATCACACAACCATATTTGTCTGAATTTTTTTTTTTTTTAGGAAAACCCGGGAACTCAATTTTTAATGCAAAAGGCCTCCATATGCAAATACCTCGTATTAACACTTAGTGGGCGCCTAGTTTGAAAATCAGTAGAAAATGAGCAAAAAAATATAGTCTTGATGGAGTTCTAGAAAGTTTAACTTTCCTTTTTGCTGTAGCAAAAGACAAATGCTGCCATGAATTGTTAGTAAACTGGCCTAAAAAAAACATTGGTTAAATGAGTAAAATTATGGGTACTTGTGTATTATACCTCCAACACTCAACTTTACGCCGTGTTAAAGCCCGAGAAAAAAAACCAGTTTTATCTGTTTATGTTAAGAAACAATTAGCTTACGCTCAGTGGAAAACAAGTGGCGGGTGAGAGAATACATTTGAATCATATAATTTGGGCTATAGATTTGCAGGGGGCTGAGGGTTAGGTTACCCTTACCCTCCCTCCCTCATTCCCCTCCCCCTAACGCTCTAATATATAGCCAAATTTGTTTCTAAAGTATTATATTTTCATCATGCTTTGGTATTTTTATTAGGATTAACCTAACTTTACTTCTTGAGTGTTGGTGGTTTAATACATAAGTATCAAATTATGTAACGATATAACCCTAACATCTTGTTACCAAATAGCAATTGAAAAGAAATTTATGTATCATTGACTAACTAAAAATCTAAGGTATGAAATAATAGGGCTATCGTTAAAATATTCAAGATAGAATACTTCCAATTATTAGCTAATTGACTTGCCTACAAGAACATCTTTTAGTAATACTAATTCTCTAATTTTGTTATGTTTATCCCTTTAGTGTTTCAACTTAACTGAGATATAATTTTCTTATGATCCCAGAAATACCACTTTTATTACTTAATTTTAATTATCTGTGTTGTTTGAATTTGTGTTGCGTCTGTGTTTGAATTTTTACCAACGGAAAGAACTGTCAATTTTAGCAAATTAGTTTGCGTTAATTTTTTTTTTCATGGTTCAGTGGGAACAAGGATGAAACTCCCAAAACTTCATAAACTTCATAAATTTCGTAATCTTCATAATTTTATAATAACCAAAAAAAAAAATGGTGCGAAATCCGGGTTTTGGGGCATAAAAAGACCTAAGATGGAGCCATGGGGTAAAAAGTGTTTTCATTTTGATGTCCTTGGTACCATTCCAATTCCACGCACCGTGGGCGTGAGTTCTTGTTAATTCTCTTGCTCGTTACAATCATCCCGGGTTACATAAATCGCGTTGTTATTCATGTAATTAAAGATAAAGTTCAGTGCGGTAGTTTTTGTTCTTGGAAAGTTTTGATTTTGGTTGATATACGCTGCTCGACGATTACAAGTGACAAATGCACCTATGTCTGAAGATTAGACAGATATTTAGGGAAGTTTCTTTTCTTTAAAATCTATAGAGTGTTAGGAAAGTCAAACATGGAAATCTTCCATGTTTTGACTAGGGGTCTTACGGATCAGTGGCGTCAATTCATGGAAATGTAAGCGGCAGTTTCATGTTTTTTCCACTGAAAATTCCCAAAAAAACACATACAGCTAAAATATTAAAAAAGAGAATGGCACTTATGTATTATAGTGACCCCACTTAAGTTCTTGATCCGAGCAGATCTGTTAGATCTGGGAGAAACCGGTTTAGCTGTCTGTACTCGGAGACAATTAGCTTAGGCTCAGTGGAAAAACTAAGTTGTATTTATATTTTAATTAGATATATAATATATAGAGTTGATAATTTGGTTAGTTTAGGTTATGTGGTACTGTTCTAATGTATGTACAACACGCGAGGCATCCAATCGAGAAAAGCAAAGATCTGACGCTATCTAATACTTTATAAACCAGTATTCAGGGGTTTCTCACTCTGGGAACTATATTTAGACTTAAGTTTTTTGGGCTTAGGGGGGGGGCTAGGTTAGGTTAGGTATTAAATATATATGCTATACTTTACACACACACCCCATCCCTAATGTGCAAATAATATATAGCCCAATTTTGTTCATAAGTTATTATATTTTTATCCTATTTTGTTTTATTTCATTAGCATTAACTAAGCCTATTTTTTCAATCCATTCATTGTTGTCAATGGCTGTCCACAAGTTATGCAAGCTGTCTATTGTTCATATATAAGGTTTCAAACAGTTCGTGGTAACGAACTGTAAGTAAGGAGCGACCCGGCTCAATGGTAACCGAAACTCTAGAAAACGGGTTTTGATACCAATAGATATATCAAAAGAATCAGATTTCAATGCTGATTTCAAATATATAATTTTCATCAAGTTTAGAGCTACCCATCAAAAGTTACGCGCCTGAGAAAATTTGGCTGATTTTCAAAAAAAGGGGGAAAGACCCCTAAAAGTTATAGAACCTTAATGAAAATCACACCATCATATTCAGCGTATCAGAGAAACCCTACTGTAGAGGTTTCAAGCTCCTATCTACAAAAATGTGGATTTTTGCATTTTTTGCCAGAAGAAAGATCACGGATGCGTGTTTATTTGTTTGTTTGTTTGTTTGTTTTTTTTTTTCCCAGGGGTGATCGTATCGACCCAGTGGTCCTAGAATATCGTGGGAGGGCTCATTGGAACGGAAATTAAAAGTTCTAGTGCCCTTTTTAAGTGACCAAAAAAAATGGAGGGCAACTAGGCCCCCTCCCACGCTCATTTTTTTCCCAAAGTCACCCGATCAAAATTTTGAGATAGCCATTTGTTCAGCATGGTCGAAAATATGATAAAAATGTCTTTTAAGATGACTTGATCCCCCAAAGTCCCCAGGGGGAGGGCTGAAAGTTATGAACTTTACTCAATGTTAACATATAGTATTGGTTATTGGGAAGTATACAGACTTTTTCAGAGGAGATTTTTTCTGGTAGGTGGGGGAGAGGAGAGGGTCGGGGGCTATATGGAAGGATCTTTCCATGAAGGAAGTTTTCATGGGGGAAGGGACATTGCTATGAAGGGGGCGCCGGATTTCCCAGCATTATTAAAGAAAAAGATCAGGAATTAAATAAAAAAAAACAAGTTTTTCAACTGATCAACTGATTGTGATTAAGAGGTCATTTTTAAAGAACTGGAAAAAAAATTCGAACTATAGCTTAAAGAGCAGGGTATTGACTAGGGGGCGAACCCCCTAATATACGTGTTAAAAATTTATGAATATAGAAGTTCGTTACGTAAGTTAATTCTAAGTTACGTATATTTATTACTAATAAAAACGTTCGTAAATAAAATTAAACAAGTTTCGAGAAAGCCATTTAACCAAATATAATATGCAAATTTTGTTTTAATTATTCATGTACGGTGAGCCAAAATCAAAACCTGCATTAATTCAAAAACGTTCAAAAATTAAATAAAAAAAACAAGGTTTTTTAACTGAAAGTAAGGAACGACGTTAAAACTTAAAACGAACAGAAATTATTCCGTATATGAAGGGGGCTGTCCCCTCCTCAACGCCTCGCTCTTTACGCTAAAGTTTGGCTTTCTCACAACTCTATTTTTTTAAACAATAAAAAAACTTTAGCGTAAAGAGCGAGGCGTTGAGGAGGGGACAGCCCCCTTCATATACGGAATAATTTCTGTTCGTTTTAAGTTTTAACGTCGTTCCTTACTTTCAGTTAAAAAAACTTGTTTTTTTTTTATTTAATCTATCAAAGAGTAATCGTATAGACTTTGAAAAAGCCTCATTCGATTTAAATTGGAATTTCTAAATCCGTTTCTTTAAAGTCAAGAATAATCGGACAGTAAGCAACCTCCCCCCCCCCATGCTATAAAAACTTAACACTTTTTGAAATCAAAAACAAACAAAAATTAACAAAAAAAAAACTTTCCAAAAATAAGTTTTTCAAGGAAAAGTAAAGGTCATTTTAAACTTAATAAATGGATCTTAAAGCGAGTAATGGTTAGATTGAATATGAAAATCAAGCTTAAAACGAAAAAAATACTTTGCTATTAAAGTATAAATGGAACTTAAAACGGACAGAAATTAAATAAACAATCAATGCGAAACAAACATACAATATATATTAATGTAAATGAATATGCCAAATCAAGTTTGAATCGAATAAACATAACTACAAACAAGAGTTTGGGTATTGCCTCACTGCAGAAGCCTAAAACGTACTGCTTCATTGGCGCTTTACTGAATTAAATAAAAAAAAGTTTTTTTAACTGAAAGTAAGGAACGACGTTAAAACTTAAAACGAACAGAAATTATTCCGTATATGAAGGGGGCTGTCCCCTCCTCAACGCCTCGCTCTTTACGCTAAAGTTTTTCATTGTTTGAAAAAACTAGAGTTGTGAGAAAGTCAAACTTTAGCGTAAGGAGCGAGGCGTTGAAGAGGGGACAGCCCCGTTCATATACGGAATAATTTCTGTTCGTTTTAAGTTTTAACGTCGTTCCTTACTTTCAGTTGAAAAAACTTGATTTGTTATTTAATTTTGAACGTTTTTGAATCAATGCAGTTTTTGATTTTGGCTCACCGTACATGAATAATTAATACAAAATTTGCAGATTAATTATACTTTTATTTGGTTAAGTGGCTTTCTCGAAACTTGTTTAATTTTATTTACGAACGTTTTTATTAGTAATAAATATACGTAACTTACGAATTAACTTACGTAACGAACTTCTATGTTCATAAATTTTGAACACGTATATTAGGGGGTTCGCTCCCTAGTCAATACCCTGCTCTTTAAGCTAAAGTTTGAATTTTTTTTTCCTATTCTTTAAAAATGACCCCTTAATCACAATCAGTTGATCAGTTGAAAAACTTGTTTTTTTTTATTTAACTTCTGATCTTTTTCTTTAACAATGCTGGGATATCCGGCCCCCTCCTTCATAGCAATGTCCCTTCCTCCATGAAAACTTCCCTCATGGAAAGATCCTCCTATATAGACACCGACCCACCCCTCCCCCCACCTACCAGAAAAAATCCCCCCTGAAAATGTCTGTATACTTCCCAATAACCAATACTATATGTTAACATTGAGTAAAGTTCATCACTTTCAGTCCTCCCCCGGGGACTTTGGGGGATTCAGTCATCCTAAAAAGACATTTTTATCATATTTTCGACCATGCTGAACAAAATGGCTATCTCAAAATTTTGATCGGGTGACTTTGGGAAAAAATGAGCGTGGGAGGGGGCCTAGTTGACCTCTATTTTTTGGTCACTTAAAAAAGGGCACTAGAACTTTAATTCCCGTTCCAATGAGCCCTCCTACGACATTCTAGGACCATTGGGTCGATACGATCACCCCTGGAAAAAAAAAAACAAAAAAAACAAATAAACACGCATCCATGATCTTTCTTCTAGCAAAAAATGGAAAATTCAACATTTTTGTAGATAGGAGCTTGAAACCTCTACAGTAGGGTTCTCTGATAAGCTGAATATGATGGTGCTGATTTTCATTAAAGTTCTATAGCTTCTAGGGGGTCTTTCCCTCTTTTTTTGAAAATCAGCCAAATTTTCTAAGGCGCGTAACTTTTGATGGGTAAGATTAAACTTGATGAAACATATATTTGAAATCAGAATTAAAATCTGATTCTTTTGATGTATCTATTGGTATCAAAATTCCGTTTTTTAGAGTTTCGGTTACCATTGAGCCGTGTTGCTCCTTACTTACAGTTCGTTACCGCGAACTGTTTGAAACGAATTATATTACAAATGTTTTCTTTTGTAATTAATATTGTACTTAATATAATATTAAAATTACAGTAAATTTTTGAACTGATGAGCTTTCACCAATTAATATCATTATACATCAAATATTCAGTTTAATTTATTAGTTCTTTCCAAGATTGGTCAAGACAGATAAAGTTTCACTACAAACAAAATTTGGATACTACCCCCTTCTTTAACTGTAAAAACCCAAAGCGTGTTGCGTCATTGGCGCTTCACTGAGAACAAATTACTCTTATATTACAAATTTATTCTTTTCCAGTTCTTATAGCATTGAAAATGAAAAGGAAAATTACAGTGAAAAAAAATCTTCAACTGATGGATCTTTCAAACACTTAATGTCATTATGTATCTAATATTCAATTTGATTTTGTTTATACTTTCCAACACTGTTCAAGACTCATATAGTTTTCAGTAAAGCGCCAATGGCGAAGTAGGTTTTAGGCTTCTGCAGTGAGGCAATGCCCAAACTCTTGTTTGTAGTTATTTTTATTCGATTCAAACTTGATTGCTTATTCAATTTAAATTTCTCTCGTTTTAAGATTTATTTATTCATTTACATTAATATATATTGTATATTTGCTCGCATTGATTGTTTATTTAATTTCTGTTCGTTTTAAGTTCCATTTATACTTTAATAGCAAAATGTTTTTTCGTTTTAAGCTTGATTTTCATATTCAATCTAAGCATTACTCGCTTTAAGATCTATTTATTCATTTATATTATTACTTGTTGTATGTTTTTTGCTATGACTGTTTATATAATTTCTTTTCGTTTTGGGTTTCATTTATTCTTTAATAGTAATTTCTGGTTGTTTTGAGTTTGAATTTTAACAGGTATTTGTATATCCTGAGCTTAAGTTTAAAATGGCCTTTACTTTTCTTTGAAAAACTTATTTTTCGGAAAGTTTTTTTTAATTGTTATTAATACAACGCAACAAGCTAGGCGACAGCCATGGTTTCTTAGAATTCTTTTTTCTTGATAGTGAACGAGCCATCATACAAGTCTTTTTCATTTCCAAAATCAGCATAAAATCTTTGAAAACCCTTATTGAACGTCATATAAACAAGTTGGACTCCAAGTTAAAAGATGAGGCCTGCAAGCGGTTGGGTCCTTTTCATCCTCTTGTGCGATTGTTTTGATTTGTATTTGTAGTTTTTATAATGATATTGTTTTGCATGTGTTTTGTTTTTGTATGTCTTTACTTTTTATTTTCTTTTGTTACTCCACTTTTTTATAATTGTTAGTGGGTCAAAAATAAATTATTATTATTATATCATCCGTAAAATCGACCAAATTATTCTAATCGAGCTCTGCAATTTTCTGCTTAAACTTTTCAGGGTTACTGTGGCTAAACACGCGTAATGGACTCTTTTGAATTATTGTTGCTGACTTTGGGGGAATACAAACCTCAGGTCTTGTCGGAATCCCAAAATAATCTGATACATATGTAATAATAACTCTTGGAGCTGAAAAATCCAAATTTGAAAAATATTGTCAATAAGCTTCGATGATGAGGTGGTGACTCGTGTGTATATATTAATAGTAGGAAATAAACCATAGGACATAGAAAGCAGCAAAAAATCTATAGAAACGTTCGTATAAAGCTCCTGAAGTTCAATATTAAAATTCCCGAGCATCATAAATGGATGTGAACCAGTTTTTAATTTATCCGGCTGCTTATCCAGAAGATCCTTAAAGATAGGTATGGAGCCAGATGGCGGCCTGCATAATATAACAACAAGTACATCTTTAGGTTTCAGCCTAAGTTGAAGAATAAATTGTTCCAATAACATTTTCTGATATACATCTAGGTCATTTCTTACTAAAACCTCAATATCGCTTCGAATATATGCTCTATTTCCTCCATGTTGTCTGAACTGTCGGTTCCTATTGTAAAATTTGCATCCTGAATTTGCAAGAGAGCTGAGTTGTGGTCATTCAGCCAGGTTTCAGTGAGACCGATGACTTGGAAAACCGAAAGTTCACATATATCATTTAAAAAATTAAACAAAGAATTTAGCCCTTGGCAATTAATGAAGAAGACTTTGAGGCCTCTCGCATCACCATACTCAGATTTAATTCCATCTTTAAAGAAATATTTCAAACTAATTAATAATATTTCAAGATTATTAAGACGGCTAATACTCCGGGAATCACGATCATATTTATTCATTGTCATTAAATGTCACTCACATCATAAGATCGCTCAAAAACTAACATAACAAATCATCAATAAGACTTAATCAGCAAAATATACAAATTACGGTATCAACAGACCTTTGCATTGTAACAAGGCACTTTAAATACATATCCTAATGTTTAGTTGGTTTGGAGATAAAAGTGTTCTCTTTTTCATTTTTAAAAGTTTTTATTTTTACACTTTTTGTCCCTGGTAATTCCTGGAATCTTTCCTTCCTGTAATCGTCATTGTCGGGTGTTTTCTATAATTATGAAATCAATTTTCTCCTTTAATAGTACGAATTGTAAATAATTCACTCATGAACTACACATCATTTGTGCTTATTGACACCATAGTAGCAAAATTTATCCGTATTTGATACAGAATATTTTAACATTTGCAATTTGATATTAGCTTTCCCAAATCTTTTAATCAATAGTGGATCACCCTTCTTCAAACAAATCGTGTTTACTTATGGAGCGAGGGCATGAGCTTGTCCAGCTCTTGCAGGCTTGTTGGAAAGTAAATATCTGCAAATCTTTTCTATTTAGTATGATAGACCAAGTGACGAAAAAGCGTTTAGAAAATGACATTAGATGCAGATCTGAAAAGTTTGCTGATCTCAATTCAACTTTGAAATAAAAAAAAAAATGTTAAGGCTTTTTTTTAATTCTGGCTCGATTTTAAAATATACTCCTTTTTTTCTTCTTGTAGATACAATTTTGTACCTAAGCGCTAAAAGAAAAAAACGATATACCTGTTTTCGTCTAGAATGTTGTAGATAGTTAGGTGAAATATTGTTCTTAAAAATTATTGCCTTTCGATATATCTTCAAACAAATTTCTATTATTCAAAACCTTCGTAACTGTTGGTATTTTTGTAATGGATATTTTCTATATACCTTTTTCTTTATTTCTAAATTCGCGGCGCCAGGTTCAATTAAATATCTTGTTTGCCCCTAGTCGTTTATCAAGGTTTTTAGATGACTATCGAATCTTCTTTTGAAAGAGTAAACAGAAGAACTTTTGGGATGGTGAACTCCCCCAGGAAGATCATTCCAAATTGAAATGTAACATCGGATTAAGCTGTTCTTCAAATACTCTGTTCTGGGCTTGTCAGCCTCAAGATAATTGGACCGAGCTGTGCGCCTTTGTGTCTGCCTTATTAGTTGAAAAATTGGAGGCACAATACGAAAAACTTCTAGAAAAGGAGGTGAATTTAAGTTTTTGCAGAAAACAGCCATCGATGCAACATCAAGCCTCTCACTAACAGACTGGAGAGAGTAGTGGGGAACGGCTAAACCTGCCCTATTAGGCCTTTTTCAGATCTTTTGGAATGGTATCAGCAACGTTATTGGAACATACAGCGGGCATCCGTACTCGGCAATGGGTCTGATGCAAGACCTTTAAAATGGAATGATGAAGCTGAGTGGTAGAAAGGTTTCTGAAGCGAAGGGTTATCCCCAGCATTCCTGCGCAGGTGGTTTTCACCCGATCAAAATGGGGGTTTTCACCCGATCAAAGTGGCTGTTCCAAGAAAGATCTGGAGAAGTAGATTAAAAGGGGACGAAGCTCGTTTACTTTCTTTGTAACTTCGCTCAAGAATTGAAGATACTTCAAGCATACTTCAAGAAGTATGCTTGGTACTTTTGATCGGGAGATCATTAGCTCTTCTGTTTTCGATCCATTGAATCGAACCATCCACGCACGAGGTCACTTTTAAATTTCCAAAAGATTTGTCTTTAGTGGCAACGAGGCTTTGACAGGGTCATCATATTTTGGGATGACTAAATATGTTGTGGGGTCATCGGTAAAGTGATGCAGAGGGCTCGCAATGTTATCTTCCATGTCATTTATGTAAAGAATGAAAAGCGTAGGTCCCGATATACTACCCTGGGGTATGCCTGCCTTTTTGGATACTCTAGGGAGGTGAACCCGTCAAGAACAATCCGCAGTCAATGATCAGAAAGAAAGCTTTTAATCACCTTTTAGAGACGTCTTTTGACATCGTAAGAGTAAAGTTTCTACAGTTGGCCTTGATCTCATACTCTGTCAAAAGCTTTAGCAATGTTGAACGACAATAACCTGATGTCGCATTCTTTTCCCAGAAGTTCGATCCACTCCTGGTGCTGGGCTATTCAGTAGTTAAGCGTTGAACACTTCTGGTGGAATCCATAGTGGTGTCGCCTAAAAATTCATTCGACTCCGTACTGATAAACCGAAGGATTTGAAACCTTTTCATAACCTTTCCAAATTTCCATGAGAGGAGGTTGATTGGTCTATAAGACCCCACACTCATTGGATTGCCTTCTGATTTAGGTATAGCCTAAACTATGGGTTGTGACCCCAAATGGGGTCGCGTGACAAAATCGTGGGGTCGCAAGAGATTTTAAAGTCAAATATTTAAAATTTAAAGTCAAACATTTATAAAATACTACAGGAAAAGACATATATTGTAAAGTTGATGAATTTTTAAAGACAGAAGTTCTAGAATTGAAAATTGCTGCGGAATATTTACAGATGGTGCAAGAGCGATAACTGGCAAAACCACTGGTTTTAATTCATTTATTCAAGCACCTCATTACGACCATATAAATTTAACTCACTGCCTTATTCAACAAGAGGCCCTTGCAGCAAAAACAATTAAAACCCTAATTGTGCTTTAGAATGCTGTTAAGACTATAAATCCGGGTTGCAGCGGTAGCTAGCAACCTAGTAAGAGACGATCACGTCCAATGTTAAGAAATATAAAAACCCATAGCTCCTAAAAAAGGAGTCAGATCAAAACAAAAAGTACACCATTAGAACCGCCTTGTCAGAAACCCCTTTATAAGAAACTTTCTGTCCCTTGGCTTGAACAGCAAGGGAAATATATTGGCTTGAAAATCAAGAAAATTGACTTTAACCACGTTATTCTCCCCAAACGGGATGTTTTTTTCTCTTTTCTTTGTATCCAGAGATAGCTTGGCACTGGAACATCGTAGAGGGTTGTTCAATAGCTCATCCTAAAGGAAATTAATTGGGTTAAAAATCTATAGTAACTAAAATAAATTATTTCTAAAAGAGAATAAATTTTTCCAATAAAAACTGTATTTTTGATGCAGTGACGTCATAATTACTATATAAGAAACGTCAAAACTGTAAATGGTCTCATTCATGAATACATAATGGTTAGATCAAAGCAAGCTACACGCAAGTTAAAAAATCAGTACTAAAAAATCAAGAAAAGTGGCAGCTACTACAACATTCTGCCTAAACGGGATATTTTTTTTCTTTTCTTTGTATCCAGAGATAGCTTGGCACTGGAACATCGTAGATAGTTGTTCAATAGCTCATTTTAAAGGAAATTAATTGGGTTAAAAATCTATAGTAACTAAAATAAATTATTTCTAAAAGAGAATAAATTTTTCCACCAAAAACTGCATTTTCGATGTCTTTTCACACTGCAGTCTTTCAAACATAATCGCATACCAGCGGTAAGATTTGAACCCACGCCTCCGAAGAGACTGGTGGCTAACACCAGTGCCTTGGACCACTCGGCCAGGCTGCCTCTCATAAATAAATATATATGTGAATTTGGGTTGCAGCAGTAGCTAGCAACCTAGTAAGAGACGATCAGTCCAATGCTAAGAAATATAACAAAACTCCTAAAAATAGAGTCAGATCAAAACAAAAGTATATCATTAGAACTACCTTGTCTGAAACCCTACTAGATAAATAATGAATGTCATCATAGTTTTATATTAGAGCTATGACGTGAATAGAAAAACACGAAAATATATTGTTGTTTCTGATGACGTCATGAAATAATATCATTGCGCCATGACGTCAAAAAAATGATTACGCCGTGACGTCATAATTACTACTTAAGAACGACAAAGATGTAAATTCTCTCATTCTTGATTAGATAATGGTTAGATCGAAGCAAGCTATACGCAAGTTGAAAAAACAGTACTACACAAACAACAGAGATAGTATCTTGAAAAGAAAAAAGCAAAGGTATTCAACCGACCAGGCGTATCGAGAAGTAATCAAACAAAACAGCAAGATGTGTTATCACAATGATGAAGATTATAGACATGCAAAAATTGAGACAGCCAAACAAAAGTTCAAGGAGAGTTATCACAATGATGAAGATTACCGCATCAAATATAAGAAAAACCAAAAGCAAAGGTATTCAACCGTCCAGGTGTATCGAGAAGTAAAAATTGAGACAGCCAAACAGAAGATCAAGGAGCGTTACTGGGGTGACAAAATCTATAATGAAAAAATTAAATTCTCTGCGAGGTTGTACCGAAGAACGCATAAGGACAAAGGGAAAAATTACATTCAGAAATACAAGAAGATGGCAAAAATGCAGGCTGATCTTTGTAAATTGAGAAAAATTTAACGCATGTTTTATCGGGATCACGAAAAGTATTCAAAATTACAGATTAAAATTCTCTTTGAAAGAGTGGATGCTGTTGAAAAGTCGGCTAGAAATTCTTTGGCAAAGCTTCATAGTAATATCCAAAAGAAATGTTGTCAGTTTAACGAAAAGCTTCCAAGGTATGGATTGGCAACTGCGGAACAGTTTATAGATGCAATGGAAAATGTTCGACAACACAGTGAATATACGGAGGCGTACTTCTTAGAAAATTCGTATATTAATTTTGGAAGGAGCAATTGCAGTTTATGTAGCAGCAATAAAAATATATATACAAGCATACCTATCAACAGCGAAGGAAAAGCAATGTTTTTCAATTATGGCGAAAACGAGCCTGTTAGGGTTATTAGTAAATGTGTTTGTAAGACTAATGATTTAGAACAAATTCCGGGAACACCGACTCAAGAAAAAAGCATTTCTTACTGTGTTTTAAACAGTTCTTTTAGTTCTACTGAATATTTGGCAAAAAATTCTCTGTGTAGTAGAACAAACTGTCCTGAAAAGTACGAGACAACTATTGAAAAATGCTCTAAAACTAGATCTGACAAGGAAATTATGATGGCTGAAGTCACCTATAACAATCTGAGTAAACATTCAAAACCAAAAATTGGGCAGCAGGTTACTTGGCAATGTCACCCTGATATCTGCAAGCTCTATCCGACGGATATTGAATTATGTCAAATTCTTTTTGATATCCTTGAAAATAATATAGCATTAAAATTTTCAACTGACAAAGTGGTTAATTTCTACCTTGGCGGCTTGGATTATTGTGAAATCAATTACAGGGACACAAGAAAGCATGGGCATTCGTTATACTGTAGCCCAAATGAGGGATGTCAGACCTATTTGCGTTCTCTAAGGGCACTAGCTCCACATTTTCCTGTCTTGAACTGTTTCATTAATAGCGTATATAAGGCAGTATCAAAATGTAAGATTATACAACATATTAATCCACTAAAAGTCGAGGGCTCGTACAAGGAACTAAGTCATTACATAGAAGAAGTGTCAAGTAGACTCTGTCGTAATAATAGTCAAGACTTCATTTACGGTGATAGCAATATTAGAGTTTCTGTGGATGAAAATACAATAATAAAATTATTTGGTGAGAGCCTTGATAAGGTAGCTCACATCAGGGATGTATATCCCCACAATGCATTGTGACAGTTGTGAGCAGATAAAGACAAAATACCAATTGAAGAGTCTAAGATCCCTTTCAAATAAGAAAGGTTTTGATGTAATGATGGCCACGATTTTAGAACACCTACAACAGGACATACCCAAAGATGACAGAGAACAACTAATTCAATGTACAGGTTGGAAAGAGGATGTCATAGATTCATTCTTTGTCTGTGATTACTGTGCTGGGAAAATGTTGAAAAGTCAGGAGAATGTCCGATCAGTATTAAATAACCTTCATATAGACTGTACACCGGAATGTATAAAGTGTTTAAATAATTTTGAAATGGCAATGATTCGATTTGTAATGCCTTGTCTTACGATCGTCAGATTAGGGCAAGTAACTGCATTGAAGAGACCTAGAACAGAACTTGTTGACGCTCTTAAGGGGAGAATAGTATATCTACCTGTTGATGTGCAAGCAAATGCAGATATTCAGCCTGAAAAACTTCTTAACATTGATAGTTTTGTAGTCATTTTACATAAAGGACCGATATAGTTCATCATAAATGGTATTTGTCAATTAGGTTTTTTATATGATTATCCATTATTATGTAAAATTTAGTAATTTTTGGGGGGTTTTAACAAATCCGGGTTGCAGCGACAGCTAGCAACATAGTAAAAGATTACGGTAAAGAACGATCTCTCACCAAAAGTAACTGATATACGGTGACTCCAGGGGTAGCTATATCTGGGTTGCAGCGGTAGCTAGCAACCTAGTAAGAGTTACAGTAAAGAACGATCTCTCGCCAATAGTAACTGATATACGGTGGCTCCAGGGGTAGCTACAAGTACATAACAGGATCGATATGGTTCATCGTAAATGCTGAATATGTAAGTTTCATCAGATATAACTTCATGATCAAAATTGATCAATGACGTCATTATCATAGGTATTACCCGGATTGTCTCTTACTATTCCAATTAAGAAAAAGCCATAGGCTTCGCTTTTTCTTGTTTGTAATTTCACAGTATCTCGATGTAGTGGTAGTCCGGGTTGTAGCGGTAGCAAGCAACCTAGTAAGAGACGATCCAGCTCAATAATAAAAAGTAAATTTTCCGGGTTGCAGTGGTAGCTAGAAACCTAGTAAGAGACGATCACGTCCAATGTTAAGAAATATAAAAACCCATAAATCCCAAAAAAAATCAGATCAAATCCGAGTTGCAGCAATAGCTAGCTACCTAGTAAGAGACGATCACTTCGAATGTTAAGAAATATAAAAACCCATAACTCCTAAAAAAAAAGGTCAGATCAAAACAAAAAGTACACCATTAAAACCGCCTTATTCGAAAACCCTGTATAGGAAACTATCTGTCCCTTGGCTTGAACAGCAAGGGAAATATATTGGCTTGAAAATCAAGAAAAGTGGCAGCTACTAGAACATTCTGCCTAAACGGGATATTTTTTTTTCTTTTTTTTCTTTTCCACAGATAGCTTGGCACTGGAACATCGTAGAGAGTTGTTCAATGGAACATTTCAAAGGAAATTAATTGGGTTAAAAATCTTTTGTTACTAAAATAAATTATTTCTAAGAGAGAATAAATTTTTCAATTAAAAATACATTAAAAGGCCAGGTCATAATAAAAGCTTTCAATTTGGGAGGTTCAAGGAGGCTTTGACAGTCTTATGATCTCAGGGTACTAGATGTTGCAACGTTCTTACGTATCTACAGTGGTTTAGAAAATTCGATCACCCCACAAATGATTACCAAAAATATGCACAAATGTAACATTTGGAATATTATAACACTTTTTTCAAAGCTTTGAAGAAAAGCAAAAAAGGCTAAATACCCCTAACTACACTTGAAAGCTATTTTAAAAAGAAACTCTTTGGAGATTTCCATAGAAGTGACCATAGCAGAAGCTTTGAGCCTGGGTGGGGATCAAAGAGGAGTCAAAGTATTTTGACCACAGGTGACTTATTGTTGCGACTTTCTTAAATTTGGTAATTCTTGTGAGCATTTGGAAATCAAAGCTTAAACCCAATAACTGATACTAAGTGTCCTAACATTTTGCTTGGATTAAAAGTGACGAACTAGGATGAACATTTCAACATCTTCATGGAGCTACTTCAGTCTGCATATTATTTCATTTAATTACACTTAAAACGGATGAGCTTTTCATTTTTTTATAAAATATTAAGTGTTTTTTGTGTCATTGTAATTGAAGTGTTCTCATGTGAAGTGTTCATCATGTATTTTTCAATTTGATAAATTTACTCCTTTTAGATACAGTTTATAATTTGACTGATATTAGGTATTTATCAGTTTATAATTTGGAATGAAACCCCAAAAGAAAAAATGAATAATATCCAAAAGAGCAGCCAAAGCGATAAAAAAGCAGCAGTTCAGCCTTAGCCTACATGACATATATTCTTTAAAGAAGGCAAAAAAGAACTTTAAAATGCATTTTTTTAATTGTAATTAAAAACCAGTTTTTAATACAAGAAGGCTTCTTAGGAATCCAAAAGAGCAAAAAAAAACAATCAATATCAAAGTCGCCCATTTCAACTGTTTTAAATGTGACAAAACAGATATAGGCAGAGGGCATTATGAAAAAATTAAGCTTCTAAGTTCAAAGTTATATTCAAAGTTTTTACCCAGATAACTGACGAATTTTGTGATACGGTATTTGAAGTTTTAAATGCAGTAATGCTCGATGAAAAAAACTACTAATTTTGATAATTATTTATGTTAAGAATACATAGCTAATAGATACTTCAACTACTCGTATTATGCAGGGGTTCTGAAACGCCACAGCCATTTCGTTTCTACCAGATTTCTACTTCTCTTGATGAATAACGAAGAAGACCAGTTTCCAGCCAGCGACTTGTGAATTTTTGAACTCATGAATAGGCTCGAATCTGTTGTAAATTTAAGCTGTGATTTGAGAAAGACTGATGAAAACATTAATGTTTGCGGTCAACATTGATCGCGCTGGCGGCGCGGCGTGCTGTTTTTTGCCCTGCCGCCGCCGGTCTTCTCTCATCGGCGCGGCGCCGGGGTCTAGTATCAACGAGAGGTGTAGTTCTTACCGAAAGTTTTGAAAGTCCGATTCTCACTAGAAGAGATCATCAAAATCACGATGATGAAACAGCTAAGAAATATAATTTTTTTCGAAATTAGCAATTTCCTTGTTAGCAATTGTCGACTGTGTCCAGCCTTTCTACTCTCCAACGCGGCTGGCTGGACGCAAAATATCTGATTACTGAATGTGCCTCTGTGAAAGTGAAAAACAAGATCAAAGGTTCTATGGGATCCCAAAAATTCAATATTTAATCCAGACATTGGGTTTTGTCTTCGCTAGATCCAGTCTTCGCCAGACTCCTTGAACAATTTTACTTTTAAAGATCTAGAAACAGATTAAGGCCAAATGGCCAATCCTCTGAGAAAACCAAGTTCAGATTTGGATTCAGCATGTGCGTCATATCTATTTTGACGATACCGATCGAAACGATCCTGCCTTCTGCCAATTTTCCGGTTTCGCCGAAACTCCGGAGCTACTTGTCTGGCGAAAAATTGAAGCTCAGAAACGAATTTAGCGTATCTCCTTACCCCTATTTCCAACATCTAGTCAACTTCAAATAAAAAATATACGTATAACAAATTATCCGGTTTCAGCCGGATTCCGGGCGAAATATATGTCCGGCTAAAAAACAATTGTCATATACGGTTTCAGCATGCCCTCTTATCCCGAAATCAAACTTCTTATCAACTTCAAATAAAACTTTACTTTTCACAAACTTTCCGGTTTTGGCCAGATTCCGGGCGAATAACTTGTCCGGCGAGAACATGGCTTTCATTGCCGTGTTCAGCATGTTTTCTTACCCCATAATCGACTATCTCATTAGCTGTTTAAAAATATTTTGTCTGTCCCTTAATTTGAATCCCCACCCCAAAGAGTAGGGCTGCAGAACCCATCTACGAACTCGACCTTTCCCTTGACCCAAAGGATCCTCCCACCGAGTTTCATCAAAATATCTCATTCCCTTCGACAGTTATCGTGCTTAGGCTACAGACGGACAGACGGACAACTTTTGAATCGTCATAGGTATCCTCCATTTACGTTTTGGAATCCCGACAAGCAAAACAAAAGAAGTCCAAAACAGATGATAGTTGAACAGGCATCCAAAATGAACAAGACCAAAGGTTTCTATGGAATCCAAAAAATTTAATCTGTGATCCAAACAAATGGCTCTTGTAGGTATCCGTTCTTCACCGGACTCCTTAAAGTTGAACTGAAAAAAAAAATTTTGTATGTGTATTTTAAGTGAATACAATGCAATATCGGACTGTGTTAAGAGGAGTTTTTGGCATTTTTACTGTTTTCTCTAGAATGATGTTCAGAATATTTAAGGCCATGCTCACAGCGCTAAGTTCTACTAGGACGCGGAAACTTTGAACCTCAATGAAAACTCGGCTTTTCAGTGGCCCAATCAAATGAGCTTGGTTAACACTGTTCAGTGCGTGAACACCTATTTGTCGTAAATCGTTTTCGTCAAGCATACAACACAGTTACTAGCTGTACCCCAAATCTGACAGGGAATATCACTGTATGGAATTTTATTAATCGCGAATACATTCAAGTAATGCATACAATGGATATTTCGGCCCTTCTAACTGTAAAGACCTATAGCTGTTCCTTGATAGTTTGATATTTGAAAAACGGAAGGAATATTTCAATGTATTACAGCTTTGGAACACTCACTTGGAATAAATGAAACTCCTGGGAGCTGTAGCAGAGAAAGCGGTAGTCTTTTAAATAGTACTTGTATGGACCTATAGCTCTTCATGGACTCAAAATTTGGAAAACTGAAGGAATATTTCATTGTTTGACAGCTTTCCAATAGTCGCTTGTAAGAAAGGAAGCTCCTGAGAGCTGTAGAAGAGGAAGCGGTAGTCTTTTTATTAAGAATTTATTATTACATGCAGAAGTAAGATAGTTGTCAAGAGGTCAAAGTTTAAGAAGATTATAACTATTAAAAGATAGAATTGTAATATTCTTAACCGAACGAAAATGTGAACTTGCTGCTTTTCGTCAGAACGACTTATGGGTATCTAACCTGTGTTTTTGTTTGATATCTATGCGAAATTAAACAATCTCAACTTGTCTCTTCAAGGAAAAAATCGCGATATAGTTATTTCTAATTATAAAATTGAAAGTTTTATTAAAAAGATTAAAATTTGGAAAGATAGGATAGAAAAAAAATCGTTCGAAATATCTTCCAGCGTCGACAATTTTATAATCGACAGAAATAATTGTAAAAATTTTAATTGCAAAAATTATTGCAGATTGCTTAAAAGCGCCTGAGACCTAGTTCTGTATATATTTTATACTAAAAATCGATTTCGAAAAGGTAGCTTCGATTCAAATACCGTTTTGTAGATTGATCACATGCCACTTAAAGCTCAAGAGGAATTTGTTGAGTTTCGAGTGATTCAAACTTAAAACTAAAATTTCCAAAAAAGCCTTTGACTGAATTGTGGATCAAAACCAGAACTGAATTTCCCACAATCGCAGATATGGCATTATATGTTCTTCTGCCATTCAACAGCACATATTTATGTGAAGTTACTTTCTGAGCTAACACATATCAAACCCCAATATCGTTCATCGCAAAAAAATGTGGAAGAAGTCTTACGTCCAACAGTGTCAAACATTCTACCAAGATTTAATTTGTTATGAAATAAAAAAACAGACAAATCCATCTCACTAAAGTTTTTCTATTTCTTTTTAAATTAATATATACAACCCAACGACTGCGTTCGAATATATTCGACAGAACTAAGACTGTCAGAATTCTCTTTTATTTATGTTTTTGGAAAAAATGCAATTTTGATGAAAAATAGGGCATATAATTTTGTAAGTATAATAAAGACAACTTTTCAACTTTTGTGGAATTTTTTATTTTATATTTTTATCTGTTTCTAAACGAATTCTAAAACTACATATTTTCTGGTGTATGTGTATATTGTTACGTAATAAATGAATCATCAAAAAATATTTTTGTCTTTCAATTATATTTATGTGGGGTAGCCAGTAAACATGCAGTCACTAATGGGGTCGTAAATGAAAAAAGTTTAGGGAGCCCTGAGGTATAGGAATGACTAAGTAGATTTCAAATTGTGTGGACAAAGGGGAGGAAAAGTGATGAGAGATTTCCATTTGTGAGGAAAAGTGATGACAAAGGTCAAGCTAAATTGGTAATGCAGGTCTTCAAGACGATATTAGATATATTGCCAGGATCCAGGGATTCCGTCACATCAAAATTAGGTAGAATAGGAGAAGGACTAAAGAAGGACTCTAGGAGTGGAATAGTTCACACGATAACGGACACCATCGTTTCGACCAGGGAAATCGGGAACTTCTTTACCGTCGTCTTTCAGATTTGAAAATTCGGCAAACACCTTGGTAAGAGCAGTGGTCTTTGCCTGTGGGTCTTGGACAGTAGTCCCATCGCTAATTTCTAGGGAGGGAAGTTCCGTTAGATGACGTTAAGGCCTTCTTGACAACTTTCCACCGGCTCTTAGCAGAAGCATTTTGGAGTTTAGAAGCGAATATCTCTTTGTGTTGAACGCTTGACTGCCAAATCGTTTGAACTGTGTCTTTAAGGGCTTTTGTGAAATCAACTCTGATGTTTTCACTCTTTAAGAGTAGCCATCGCTTGTGTGTCTTTTCTTTTGCTCGCTTAGCGATTTTGCAGTGGACGTTAAACCAAGGTTTGTCCTTGTTGGATCTGCTTCGATGGAATGTAACTTATGATACACCCGATTATGGCCTGGTTCAGGTTCTTTTATTTACAAACTAAGTACAACTACAATATGGTAGCTCGGCTGAGAGTCCAGCTCGTATTACCTGGCGATACCTTTCTGCAGCTTTCTTAGGCCCTTCAGGAAGGAAGGCTTTCTATTGCTGAGAAGCAACTACGTTTCTTAAGCCATCCCAATCTCCTCTTCTGTAGTGCCAGATTTCTCGCTCGTGCTTTATAGAGAAGGAATACGAAGATTGCCACGTACAATGAGGGAAACATGGTCACTTGTGAAGACTTGAGTGTCAATCTTAAAGGAATCTGGGTGATCCGTAAGAAATAGATCAAGACCAGATAATCCGATTGGGCCACGGTAAGCATCAAATTCAGCCAGTTGCTCAAGCCCATACGAAAGAGAAAAATCGTACAAGTCTGTCCCCTCCTTATCAGTGTTTTTGCTACTGAGCCATACGCTATGATTTACGTTGAAATGTCCATGGAGGATGATGACAGACTTAGTGTATTTATCACGATTGTAATTAAGGGAAGTTTCAAGGTAGTTAATGATCTAGCAGTTTGGGGGGGGGGGTTATATAGAGTTCCAGTGGTCACATACTTATCTGGGAAGGATACCCTAGCCCAAAGAGCTTCGCATGCTGAGATTTGGAGAATCAAATGGCTTTGCATATAAACGGAAACACCTCCTCCTCCATATTTCAAACGGTCAGTGCGTACTCAGTCAAGCTTGAGGAGCGTGTTTGACAGAATTCACAAAATACAGGAACTGGTCAAATTTAGTTCTGAGACCTCGTATATTGTAGTTGATACCTGTAAATAAGTCCAAATTGATTGTCCGTGGACGTACGAAAAGGCTGTTGACGGGAGGTAAGATTCGTCCGAGGCTAATTTTGATGAATGGTAACCAGGTAAAGGACACATGTCATTCAAATTGTAGACTAAGATTAGTAAAAACGGGGCCGCCACAAGCAGGTTGTCCTACTCGATTGCCTACAAAAACATCCTCAGATTTTAAATGAATAAATTAGATAACAGTTTGTGTGTAGAGTGTTTTCGCTCAGTTATCTGCCTTTGTTTTTAGTTATAACATTACTCGTACTTTGTATATGCCAGAGGAAAAACATTAGAACTGAATTCGGATGCCAACGAATAAAATTTGGTTTTCAATCGTAATTTCAAACGAACTAATTGCGTTGCATTCAATCAGTTCCTGTTTTTGTTCACTATTGGGTACTGCTATCTAATTATTCAGCCTGAAACGATTGTCCTAAAAGGTTTTTTTTTGACATGTCATGAACAAAAACTGGCCCTGCAAAAAGCCTAAAAGTCTTAGTCTGGGCATCTTGTCAAACTGTGAAAATGCGATAGCAATTTTATGAGTTTTATTAGGTTTAATTAAAAAAAAATAACGAAGCGTCCTAGTAACGGTTTTTTTCTAGCGCTTTGCTACCAAACTAAAACAATTAAAAACTGATATTTTTTCTAGAAGAATTGTATTAGTACAATGTGGAAAAAGACAAGAGAGTTTGAATTTACTTTCTTACTTATATTTGCAGTAGTACCAAACGTTTTTCTGCCTCATCTGGTGCCTGAAATTCGGATTTTTTTTTTTTTTTTTTTTTTTTTTTTTTTCTATCGTTTCATCTGTATTTTAAGGGTCATAATTTTTTTTTCTTACTTCATTTGAACTTATTCATGGGTTTTTAATATTTTTTCTTAAGTATGATTTAAAAAGAACCATGGTGAAAAGTCCCATACTTCGTAATATCAACTGAAGGAGATGAATTTTTCCTCTCCTTTTTTTCAACTTTTTTTTTTCATGTAATTATTAGTTTTAAAGGAAAAGTTAATTGAGCGTTTATTGATTTGAGGGGAGGAGGTCTTTTGTGTGTCTGGAGGGGAGGAGGTAGCATCCCTCCGATTACTTCAACTCTTAAAAAGAGCACTAAAATGTATGATTACCAATCCAATGAGCCCCTTTTGAAGTTTATATGGCCATGCTTTCTATAAAACCATTTATGCCCTCAGGGCATAACTTACAGCCCTTGCCCTGAGGGCTGGGGGGATTTGTTTTCCTCAGACATAATTTCCAGACCTTTCAAATACCATGACCAAAATAGCTATATCAAATTTCGATTGGAAGTGTTTGGGGAAATGATGGGCGTGGGGAAGGGGGGACATTTGCCCTCTGATCGCATTCGACAAATGAAAAAGGCACTACTCTCAATTTCAATCGAATGAGCCCTTTTTGAAGCTTCTGCGACAAAACTTTCTATAAGAACCTTATACGCCCCAAGGGCATAACTTAAAACCCTTGTCCTAGGGCTATGGGGGGAGGGCTGTCATCCTCAAAGACATAACTTCCTGACCTTTCCCTCCGATTACTTTTGAATATTAAAAATGGCAATAGCCCTCCCAATTTCTAACCGAATGAGCCCTTTTTGAAATTTTTACGACAAAGATTTATATAAAAACCTTATATGTCCCCAGGGCATTTACAAACCTTGTCCTGAGAGATGTGGGGGTTTGAAATCCTCAAAGACGTATTACCAGAACTTTCAACTACGTTGAGCAAAATGGCTATCTCAAAATTTAAATTCGATATGTTTGGGAAAATGGTGAGCGTGAAAGGGGGGAGGGCGTTAGTTGGTCGCAAATCACTTTTGACTATTAAAAATGGCACTAACCCTTTCAATTTCCAATCGAATGAGCCCTTTTTTAAGTTTCTACAACATCGCTTTCTATAAAAACCTTATATGCCCCCAGGGCAAAACTTACAACCCTTGCCCTGGGGGTTGTGGGGGGTTGTCATCCTCAAAGACCTAATTTCATAAGCTTTAAACTACTTTAAACGAAATAGCTATCTAAAAATTTTGACTGGATGTTTGGGGAAATGGTGGATGTGAGAGGGGGGTTAGTTGCCCTCCAATCACTTTTGATTAGTAAAAAGAGCAGTAGCCCTTTCAATTTCCAATCGAATTAGCCCTTTTCAAAATTTCTACAACAACACTTTCTATAAAAAAAAACCTTATATGCCCCCAAGGCATAACTTACAAGCTTTGCCCTGAGGGCTGTTGGGGAGTTGTCATCCTCAAAGACATATTTTTCAGAACCTTCAACTACGTTGAAAAATGGCTATCTTCAAATTTTGATTGGATGTGTTTGAGGAAATGGTGTGCGTAAGGGGGGGGGGTTATTGCCCTCCAATCACTTTCTACTATTAAACAGGATACAAGCCCTTTCAATTTTCAAATTGAATGAGCCCTTTTTGAAGTTTCTACGACAGCACTGTCTATAAAAACCTTATATGCCCCCAGGGCATAACTTAAAACCCTTACCCTGAGAGGTGTGGGGAGTTTGTAATCCTCAAAGACAGAATTTCCAAAACTTCTAACTGCTCAAAATTTTGATTGAATGTGTTTGGGGAAATGGCGGACAAGAAACGAAGTTAGTTGCCCTTTAATCACTTTCGACTATAAAATATAGAACTAGCGCTTTCAATTTCCAATCGAATGAGTCCTTTTTGAAGTTTCTACGACAACACCTTCTATAAAGACCTTGTATGCCCCCAGGACATAACTTACAACCCTTGCCCTTGGGGTTTGTCATCCTCAAAGACCTTATTTCATAGACTTTAAACTATGTTGAACAAAATAACTATCTCAAAATTTTGATTGGATGTTTTTGGATGTTGTGGACTTTCTACTATTATAAAGGGGACTAGCCCTTTCAATTTCCAATTGAATGAGCCCTTTTTGAAGATTCTGCGAAAACACTATCTCTAGAAACCTTATATGCCCCCAGGGCATAACCTACAACACTTGCCCTGAGGGGCGTGGGGGGTTTGTCATCCTCAAAGACGTAATTTCCCAAACTGTCAACTGCGTTGAAGAAAATAGCTATCTGAAAATTTTAATTGGATCTGTTTGGGGAAATAGTGGGAATGAGAAGGGATTTAGTTGCCCTCCAATCACTTTCGACTATTAAAAAGTAATACGTCTTTGAGGATTTCAAACCCCCACATCTCTCAGGATAAGGTTTGTAAATGCCCTGGGGACATATAAGGTTTTTATATAAATCTTTGTCGTAAAAATTTCAAAAAGGGCTCATTCGGTTAGAAATTGGGAGGGCTATTGCCATTTTTAATAGTCCAAAGTAATCAGAGGGAAAGGTCAGAAAATTATGTCTTTGAGGATGGCAGCCCTCCCCCCATAGCCCTAGGACAAGGGTTTTAAGTTATGCCCTTGGGGCGTATAAGGTTCTTATAGAAAGTTTTGTCGCAGAAGCTTCAAAAAGGGCTCATTCGATTGGAAATTGAGAGTAGTGCCTTTTTCATTTGTCGAATGCGATCAGAGGGCAAATGTCCCCCCTCCCCCACGCCCATCATTTCCCCAAACACTTCCAATCGAAATTTGATATAGCTATTTTGGTCATGGTGTTTGAAAGGTCTGTAAATTATGTCTTTGAGGAAAACAAATCCCCCCAGCCCTCAGGGCAAGGGCTGTAAGTTATGCCCTGAGGGCATAAATGGTTTTATAGAAAGCATGGTCATATAAACTTCAAAAGGGGCTCATTGGACTGGTAATCATACATTTTAGGGCTCTTTTTAAGAGTTGAAGTAATCGGAGGGATGCTACCTCCTCCCCTCCAGACACACAAAAGACCTCCTCCCCTCAAATCAATAAACGCTCAATTACCTTTTCCTTTAAAACTGATAATTACATGAAAAAAAAAGTTGAAAAAAAGGAGAGGAAAAATTCCTCTCCTTCAGTTGATATTACGAAGTATGGGACTTTTCACCACGGTTCTTTTTAAATCATACTTAAGAAAAAATATTAAAAACCCATGAATAAGTTCAAATGAAGTAAGAAAAAAAATTATGATCCTCAAAATACAGATTAAACGATAAAAAAAAAAAAAAAAAAAAAAAAAAAAAAAAAAAAAAAAAAAAAAAAAATCCGAATTTCAGGCACCAGATGAGGCAGAAAAACGTTTGGTACTACTGCAAATATAAGTAAGAAAGTAAATTCAAACTCTCGTCTTTTTCCACATTTTACTAATACAATTCTTCTAGAAAAAATATCAGTTTTAAATTGTTTTAGTTTGGTAGCAAAGCGCTAGAAAAAAAACCGTTACTAGGACGCTTCGTTATTTTTTTTTTAATTAAACCTAATAAAACTCATAAAATTGCTATCGCATTTTCACAGTTTGACAAGATGCCCAGACTAAGACTTTTAGGCTTTTTGCAGGGCCAGTTTTTTGTTCATGACATGTCAAAAAAAACCTTTTAGGATAATCGTTTTAGGCTAAATAACTAGATAACAGTAACCAATAGTGAAATAAACAGGAACTGATAGAATGCAGCGCAATTAGTTCGTTTGAAATTACGATTGAAAACCAAATTTTATTCGTTGGCATCCGAATTCAGTTCTAATGTTTTTCCTCTGGCATATACAAAGTACGAGTAATGTTATAACTAAAAACAAAGGCAGATAACTGAGCGAAAATACTCTACACACAAACTGTTATCTAATTTATTCATTTAAAATGTGAGGATGTTTTTTGTAGGCAATCGAGTAGGACAACCTGCTCGTGGCGGCCCCGTTTTTACTAATCTTAGTCTACAATTTGAATGACATGTGTCCTTTACCATGTTACCATTCATCAAAATTAGCCTCGGACGAATCTTACCTCCCGTCAACAGCCTTTTCGTACGTCCACGGACAATCAATTTGGACATATTTACAGGTATCAACTACAATATACGAGGTCTCAGAACTAAATTTGACCAGTTCCTGTATTATGTGAATTCTGTCAAACACGCTCCTCAAGCTTGACTGAGTACGCACTGACCGTTTGAAATATGGAGGAGGAGGTGTTTCCGTTTATATGCAAAGCCATTTGATTCTCCAAATCTCAGCATGCGAAGCTCTTTGGGCTAGGGTATCCTTCCCAGATAAGTCTGTGACCACTGGAACTCTATATAACCCCCCAAACTGCTAGATCATTAACTACCTTGAAACTTCCCTTAATTACAATCGGGATAAATACACTAAGTCTGTCATCATCCTCCATGGACATTTCAACGTAAATCATAGCGTATGGCTCAGTAGCAAAAACACTGATAAGGAGGGGACAAACTTGTACGATTTTTCTCTTTCGTGTGGGCTTGAGCAACTGGCTGAATTTGATACTTACCGTGGCCCAATCGGATTATCTTGTCTTGATGTATTTCTTACGGATCACCCAGATTCCTTTAAGATTGACACTCAAGCCTTCACAAGTGACCATGTTTCCGTCATTGTACGTGGCAATCTTCGTATTCCTTCTCTATAAAGCACGAGCGAGAAATCTGGCACTTATGTGATTATTTTTTTTTTTAATTTTTTATTCCAATATTCAAGGCGCCAGGTACTTCAAAGCATCTGATATGCCACTATTCATTTACCTCTTTCAATGACCTCGAGGTTTTAAATGTCTATTGAACCTTCTTTTGAAGGTGTCAACGGAGGGATTTGCAGGGATAATATCCCCAGGAAGATCGTTCCAGATAGAAGTGCAACGCCGGATGAAGCTGTTCCTCAAGTACTCGGTTTTCGGCGTATCCTCCCTTAGATAATTGGACCGAGCTGTGTGCCTTCGTGTGTGCCTTGTCGGCTGGACAAGGGGGGGGGCACAATTCGAGAGAGCTCGTCTGAGGGAGGCGAATTCATGTACTTGTAGAAAACAGCCAAATTAGTACTGCGTAAATCTATCAAAATTTAGCATCTGGGTGACTCAGACAATGTTTCCCGGTTCCCGACCTTTTGAAAATCAACTAATCGAGATAGATTCGGATACACTCTGATATTTTGCTCTTTGCTGAAAAAGTGAAAATTCAAAACAAAAGTGCAGGATTGAAATCCGTCCATGTGAAATGTATTTCAATATTTTATATTATTATTACATATTGATTCGGCACGCTTGGCTAAGTGTATCACTTATTACCCTCCTGAATCACTAAATCCCTGAATCACTCATTCAAAAATTTTTGAGTGAATCTCAGAAAATTCAACTTTTAGGTAACTTCCCTAGTAAACTACCCACGGAAGTTGACAATTTTATGTGATTAGTACTGCGTAAATCTTTCAAAATTTAGCACCTGGGTGGCTCAGACAATGTTTCTCGCATCCCGACTTTTTGAAGGATAATGATACAAAGGGAAATCAATTCGAATATGGCAATTATGGTTCTGACAAGCTAGCATTTTAATGAGCATGTGGGGCTATCCCATTCTCCTTAGTTCTATCTCATACTGTGAATACATACGTATATTTCTCCTTTGCTCAAATTCTAAAAATTCAAAACAACGGCGTAGGATTGAAATGCATGTGAAGTATTTGCAAGATTTTATGACATCATGACATTTTGACTGGGTACGCTTGGCGAAGCCGATCACTTATTCCCCCAATACTGTCTGCAACGTTTTGAATAAACCTTAAAAATGTTGATTTTCCTACGGAATTTGTCTACGGAAATTGTCTATTTGAGATAATCAATCAAACGTCAATCACTCAAAATATATTCAAGCTCCAGATTTTGTCTACCATTTGTTAGCTCAACAGCTGTATTACCTCACACCTTGACTAAAAACTGTCTATCTTAGATCTTCTCATGATTTATTGTATGACTGGAGGTATATAGATGGTCTAACTAAAACGGCAAACAATGAAGTTGGCGTAAAGGACATAGAATAAAAACACATGTTTGGTTATTTAAAACACATCATCGAACAGTTGACCTGTTGAAGAGAGAAAGTGAAGCCCAGAAGAAATAAAACTGCAAAACAGAATAAAGCTAAAAGGTATATTAGTACAAAATAAGACAAGAAACAATGAAGTTGAGAAGGAGAAGAGAGAATAAAAGCCCATATTTACTTATTTATAAAAAAAAATTACACTTATGCCTAGGGAAGAGAAGAGGAATGATAGGAGGAATAAACTGGCAATAATAGAATAAAAAAGAAGGAACCTATCTAAATAAAACAGCAAACAATGAAGTTGACATAAATCAGAGGGTATAATTAAACGTTTTTACTTATTCCTAAACACAGAATCAAACAGTTGAGCTAGGGAGGAGATCAAAAATTACAGAAGGAATGAAAGGGCAAAAGTGGAATAAAGTTAAAGGTATGGAAGTACAAACTAAAACAACAGACAATAAAGTTTGGATAGGGAAGAGAGAATGAAGACATATATTTAGTTATTTATATACACAAAATGAAACTTATGCCTAGGGAAGAGAAGAAGAATCACAGGAGGAATAAAATGGCAATAATGGAATAAAAAAGAAGGAACATACTAAATAAAACAATGAAGTTGACATAGAGAAGAGAGAATAATTAAACGTTTTTACTTATTCCTAAACACAGAATCAAACAGTTGAGCTAGGGAGGAGATCAAAAATTACAGAAGGAATGAAAGGGCAAAAGTGGAATAAAGTTAAAGGTATGGAAGTACAAAATAAAACAATAGACAGTGAAGTTGATGAAACTTCTATATTTGAAATCAGCATTAAAATTTGGTTCTTTTGATGTATCTATTGGTATCAAAATTCCGTTTTCTACGGTTTCGGTTACCATTGAGCCGGGTCGCTCCTTACTTACAGTTCGTTACCACGAATTGTTTGATATTATATAAAAGCTAAATTTGCTTTAAGTTTTCTATTTATATTTCGTGGATAAATTGGTTTATATAATCAGTTTTTCTTTTTTAATTGAATTTTGCAGTGTTTTAATAAGTCAAATAATGTTTCCTTATGGAGAGTGGGAGTACTAAACTGATGCCCAATGTTTTCTTTTTAGGCTTTTGGCTCATAATTTTTATAATAGTACTTTATTAATAGAGAAAAATATTAGCAGTACTCGTAGTAGAAGGGGTTACACAAGGAGTACCGTCCCCGTCGTAAGAATAACCCTAGACAGAATAAGTAACCTGAGAGTGAAATGGTCCTTTTGATTCAAAACTTATTCTCAGAAACCCGTGGTTAAAGACGTTGACCCTTTCTATTTTCAGCATTATAAAAGATTTTCGAAAACGAAAAAGGGAAACATGATCTTTGCATGCTAAACTAAGATGCAAAGCAAGCAAAAATTATTTTCTCTTAAAGAACACAAGAAAAAAAACATAAAAGTTGTAGGACAATTTAGCTCACAAGTTCATCTTATACAAGTTAATGGAATACGGTAAACTTGTATATGAAAACCGCGTTTAAGATTTAGCTTTGATTGCACAATAGTAAATTAATATAAAAAGTACAAATGGCCCAACAAATTTGTAAAACATGAAAGGGTACTATTATAAAAGGGGTACGCATTATACTTTTGATTTTTGTCGTTTCCACTGGATCTTTAAGATCATCATTATCTGAACTACTGTCAATGATGTCTGGCAATTCGTTGGACCGTATTTCCACTGGGAAGGTAGGAGTTTGGTGACTGCGTTGTTTGTGACATGAGTTATGCTGGCGGTAATGGACTAAGCAGTCATGGTGATTTTAATTTTGCTGAAAATCTAACATCATTTGTTAAATATGCCGGCTACTTGCCATGTTTGGTATCAGCAAGGCCGTACCCAAAATTTTTTTTCGGAGGGGGTTTTACTCAGATTTTTTTTTGAGGGGGGGGGGGGGGGGTACGCAAAATAACCTCAAAAAACGCATACAAAATTTGTTTATATCCATTTTTGTTACGTTTTTACCAGTCAAACAAACATTTAGGGGGGAGGGGTCAAACCCCCCTCTGCGTATGGCCTTGGGTATCAGCTTAGTGGGTTTAATAGCTTACATCTGGGAATAAAATAAATAAGTATTTCAAAATGTTTAAAGTGGTTTCTAGAAGTTTGTAGCGTTTTCTTATGGAGAGTGAGAGTACTAGACTGATGCCCCATCTTTTAGACTTTGGCAGTGCAATAATCGACATGTATTCAAGAATCTCAAATTCCTTGGATATAAAGTTTGGTGACGACCAAAAGCAACTTTGAAGAATGTAGCCTCCTTCTCTAGCTAGTTATTTCAACATCTTAATTACCAATATTCGTGGAAATCAAATACCGTTTGACAAATATTTACTCTTAGTACAAACCAATGAAAATAGGAGGATTTTCGTAAAACAATTCTTGTGCATGCTGTGTGTGTTGTTTTGTTTTTTTTTACGCCCACGCTGCAATTTATGAACAAAATGGATGACTTAACTACAGCGTCCAGCGGACGTTGGACGTACCAGTTTTTCATCTGGAGACCCGTAGCAATGGAGGAAAAAGAATGAAAATCTAATTAAAACCTACAGGAAAGCAATTCAGAAAACGAAGGACTCTACATGCAAGGATATATTGAAGAAACAAATCTACATTTGAATCAAAACAAAACATATCTGAAAAATTTTTTAAAATTGTTTACCAAACGTACTGATCACCTGGTTGCCACCAGGTCAAAAGCAAAATCACTAGAATCTAGAGAAAAAAAATCACTAAATTAGTGAAAAATTACCATACTTATGAGCTTTCTGCTTTCTTCTTGAAAGTGTGTAGTTTTTGATTGTCTAGGCCTTCGGGATAAACCTAAGGTGAGTTTCCTAAGGAAATAGGAGGTATTATAGATCCAAGAGCAGTTCAATACGAATCTGGATGGTTTGGCATTCAACAATTTAGAAGATGGGTGAAAAAATCTTAGGTAAATGGTTTGTGCATAGAAAAGGAACATGGTTGGAATAGCAAAAAATGTCTTAGATAGGAAAGTTATATATGCAGCTAGTAATATTAGCAAAAACCACTTTGAGGTTGGTAGAAGGGAGGAAATTGCACTAAGTTTCTGAATGATAGATTATGCGAAAATAAAGGAAACAGAGAAGGCATCTAGCTACGAATTAAAGAGGTGCGAAATTTGTGTCATGGATAAAATTGCCAAGGATCCGGAAGATAAAGCCAGACAGAATAACAGTAACAAACTGTATTGGCCTGCGAAAAAAAAACATTGAGAGGAAGTAGTAATGCTGGACTTACCCCAATAAAAACAGGGAATCAATAAAGGACAAGAAAAGCATTAGAGGGATGGGGAAGATTTCGAGAATATATTTAACCATGACAAAGTTGTTGGAAATGATACAGGAAAATGAAAACATTTTCAATAATTTGGAAGCAAAGGGAGATTTATTTTGTGAGGAGGTAAGAGACAGTACCAAAAAAATCAAAGAATAATAAGACTTCAGGTGTTGTTAGTGTGAAAATGAGTTGTTAAAATAGGCTACTTAATAATTATAGAAAAACTACTGAAGATATTTGAAAAAGGGAAAGTACCTAGCAATTTGAGGAAAACTTTGAATAAACCCCTTTATAAGAAAGGTGATAAGAATGAATTTGGTAATTACAGAGGTAACAGATTGATTTCTGTAGGAAGTAAATTACTTACCATAATGGTACTCATCGGACTTAGAGACGCTGTTGATAAAATTTAAGAGAAAAACAGTGGCTTTTAAAGAAGGGAAGAGGAAGCATAGGCTAAACTAAATTTTTGATATTCAAACTTCTTTCCTATTCCCTTAATTAGAGGTTGAAAAAAAACCCTTGCATCTTACCCATTTGACTTTTATTTGCCATAGAATCATGTCGTTTTTAGGTAGGTTATTTTTCAAACATAGTTAGTAATGACTAATGGATATATTTTTCAATTACACACTTGTTACAATCACCATAATTCAAAGACAAAATATCTTACAGGTCCCAGAGCGCAACTAGGCAATTTACAAGGGAGGGGGGGGGGGGGTACAATCCTTTGTAAGAGAGCCTTGAATGTGTCTGCACACAGAAGATGTAGGCCATCACCCTAAGATTCAGCATTAATCTAAATCTATCACAGATCTTTCCATATAATATCATTCAAGCCAATCTCAAGTGAGGTGGGGTGGGGGTTCCCTTTTTGTACAGGCAGGAAAAACTCTAATTATAAAGTATTATTACCAAATGCCTGCCCTTAAATGATTAAATCCCAGGCCTATTAAGTATTAAATAAACATATGTACTAAAAACACAGCTTAGCTTTCTAAAAAAAAGAAGGAAAATATAAAACTAACTGTCTTAATTAAAAGTTTAAATTAAAGTTTATTTATAAAATCCAATTGAAAACTCCTTTCAATACACTCGTGAATAAGAGGTGTTGAAATTCAAAGTATGAGTCATCAAAATTATGGTTTTATAGTTGAAATTAAGGTTTGAGATCAACTGCTTCTAAAGTACTTGTCATTTTCAAACCAAAATATTTAAGTTTCATCCAATTGTGCATGTTTTTTCTGTTGAAATTGACTCATTTTTAAAAATAACTGTTCTTCATAATCAGTCAAGTCAACTTTCTTTGGTTCAGCTTCCATTAAATTTTCAATTTTCTCTTCCTTTTCTGTGTTACTTTCCTCTATGGGCAAAATTTCTACTGTTAAAGGACAATGCACCAAACCTTGTTCTAGTTCTGCTGCTGTATTTGCAGATTCACAGTCAACAAACTCTATTAAAGCACTGAATCTATTTTTCTTCCCTGAAATTATAACAATGTCATTAATATCACCATATTTAGAGAAAATTTGCAACAATTTTCCTTCATTATAACTCTCACCTTTCCACTTAGCCTTTACTCTACAACTTCGTAGCAATTTGGGTTTTTGGCTTTCTTTCTGTTTTTCTTTTAAGATTTCTTGTCTTAAATGTGCTTGTTCTTCTTCAAGTTGTCTTGAGCCTTCTTTGCGTAATCTATCAATTTCCCTTCTAAGCCTTTCAGCTTCTTGCTCTGCAGTTAGCTTTACAGCTTTTTTATCTTCTTCAGCCTGTCTTTCTCTCTTTTCTAAATCTTCTTTTAGTTTCTGTCTCTTTGCATCTAGTTGCTTGATTCTTGCTTTTGATTGGTTTTTAGCTCTTAGCACCTTATCATAGGCTTTTCTAGCAGAATAATCAAGTAGAATTTCTAATGCTTTTGACAGGATATGAAATTGTTCAATTGCAGCTGCATTACCTGGGTTTTTATCAGGATGGCATTTAAGAGCTTTCTTTCTGTAAGCCTTCTTAATTTCCCCTTCATCAGCATCCAAAGATATTCCTAATATGTCATACAAATCCAAGTTTGAAACATCAACTTTTGAAGACATGGTAATGTACTACCCTGTAAAATATAAGTAAACCATAAGCCAATTCTTCAAGCCAATAACAGTAGAAAATAGAAAATGTTTAAAGCACATGAAAGCTACTACAGACACAAGATATTTTGTGGTTTAGGTCTCCTTCCCTTGAATAGTATTAGTATTTTTCTCTCTAAAAAAAACAATAAAAACTCCACAATATTGGTCTAAACAGTCACTCCTTATAAAAAACATTATTCCTGTTGCAGCACAAAACTTCACACAGTACATAACATTCCTTTTTCTTGGAATTAAAAAAAAGGTTTCTTTTTTTTAATAGAGGATGTGCTTATTTCAATTGAAGCATATAAAAGCTACTTTAGGTATTTTGACTTAGGTATGGCTCTTAACTAAGTCCAATTACTTAATTTTGTAGTTAAGTTGCCTAGTGCTTGAATTAGTTCTGAACACTGGTGTAGGGCAGCAAACTACTGTCTGGCCACCTTCAGCATGTGACAAAACTTTTTGGAAATCTCAGTGGCAAAATTGAGTTTGTACTTTGCAAAAAGTCCACCAAAACTAATTTTGTTTTTAAACCACAACATGATTTTACTGAAAAACATATATTAAAACACTTATATTAAATTGTGCCCAGATAAAGTATGTGATTGTGAGTATTGACCTCTTCCATTGATTTTCCTATAGGTAGATATCAAAGGATTTAATGAACAAAAAACTGGCTTTCTAAACATTTCAAAGGTCACAATATAAAGTGTTACCATCAAATATTACCATAAAACTGAGATGTCCAAAGAGGTGATGTTGCCCCTGCTTTCCTATACTGTTTTTCCTCCTTATTTCTTTGAGCTTGGACAAACAGACA
The DNA here is from genome assembly GCA_027921565.1 of Artemia sinica. NCBI lineage: Eukaryota > Metazoa > Arthropoda > Branchiopoda > Anostraca > Artemiidae > Artemia > Artemia sinica. Next base: position 13,876,305 of record CM051259.1, on the reverse strand, counting down.
AATAAATAAATGTGATGTCTACAAAATACAACAAAGGATACAAAACACAAATGCAGGTAACAATAAATCTTTTTGAAATGGACGAAATCCCACATAATTTCTTATACTTGCATTCTAAATTCAGAGGAACACCCATTAACCAAGTCAACTACCAGATGGATTTTTTTCCTTGGCAGAACCCAAAAAGTTTGGTTTTTCATCACTTAGTTGAGAAAGAGTCTTTTCAATTCCTAGTCAAATCTTGAGTGATTCCCTCAAGGAGCTGTCCTAGGCATTGTACCAAAAATTTTGCAGCAGAAAAAACAACAAAAAAGAACAACAACAACAAAAATTTTATACACAAATGACTAAAAGCTATTCATTGGTGTGGTACCAAAAGCATCTAATCCAACCTTAATCAAATACAGACATGAAGAAAAAAGTAGCTTGTGTCCTTCAATATATCACAGTGTGTTGTAACTTTGATCATAGCTATATGTATCAAAAGTATACCACATGCAAAATTCAAACCTCAACAAGAATCTCTCTTTCTACTGTAATACCAGCAAAGGTCTTGAAATCCTGCTGAACAACAGTGTTGAAGTTCCATGAGCAAACTATACTGTGCATATAGTTTGAAACCCAAACTTTAACCTCTTTGGGCCTTGGAACTTGTTATGAACCTCTTTGGAACATGTTATCCTACTCGTTTCTATAAAATTAACATCCAGCAGACAGAAATCACCCAAAACAGACCCACCAATACACTAATAGTCTATGTAAGAAGTTTTAATGAAGCAGATTACAAGCTGTGAAACTCAAACACAGGTTTTCTGGCAAAAATACAATAACATGACAGTAATTAAGAGATACCTTCAGCAAACAAACAACAAGCTCTGTATCTTCCCATACCACCAAGGTCACCAACTGGAACTGGATAAGTTAAGATTTGACTTCTGCATCATCCAAGGTTTTCAAATCCAAAGCATGAAAATTAATTCAGTAAAAAAAAGAATGCTGCACAGCTGAATAAAGCCATCCATGCCAATTTTCAGAGCCAATCTGACAATGTTATTGTATAGCAGTGCCATCATTAAATCACTAAGTAGAGAACGGTTCTCTGTCCATTACAAAATAATAAGAAAATTGTGTATAAGCTAAATTATGTAATTACCTATCATATAATCACCATTACTATGTGGGCTGAAAATGGTATCTCTCCAAATATCAATGACATGCCACAGTGCCTGCATTTATTGCCATCATTGTAATTCTTGTAACTAATATGCTCCAGAATTTCGATTAATATACTTTTATGACTTTTACAAGGAATATGATGCTCAGCTAAAGTGCAAGTTATTTGCTACTAAAATCGACCAGGCTGTAATTGACTAGCTGATGAATGTGTTACATAACCAGAGAAATAAGCTAGTTTATATACTGCAGGGTAAAATGCCCATTTCTCTAGTAAAGCAGAAGCCTTGAAGTGGAATTTTCAGGGAATACCTATATATTTTCAAGCATACTCATTAACAAAGAACTAAGTCAAACATACCTGGAAGAGCAGAAGCCTTAATGTAGGATTTCTATGGAATACCCCCCCCAAGAAACAAAAAATAACAAACACTAAGACAGGATTGAAAAGTTAAAACAAGCACAAACTACTTTTGCCAAGATGGCAAACAAGAAGAGAATGCTACAGATGAAGCAATGAAACCTAAACAACCATAAGTGCACTGACAACAAAACCACCAATAAAACAAATATAGATCAACCATATAATGGCTCTCTGATATCTTGGGGAGTAGTTGAGTTAGGAGAGCAAAACTTTGAAAAATTGAGCAAGATCACAAAGTATGTCCCAGGAAAGTATTTTAATGTATCTATCTCCACCTCTTCCTCCAACAAAGAACACTGGCAATATGAACATTAGCTAATTTTGTTTTACAGTGGTGAAACTTTTAAAAATAGAGTTACAGCAATAATGGGGCCTAAGGAAAGTTTTTGGAACCTCAAACCTTTGCTGAATCCTGATGTATTAGGTCTAAAGGATGCATAAACATGTTTTGAATTCTTTAATGGCTCAAAATCCCACACAAATAGCTGGAATTATTTTTTAAAACATAGAGTAGAACATAACTAAGATGGTTGAAGACAAAAATCCTTTGCATCACCCTTGAGCTCCTTCCCAAAATCCAAATTCAAGGTTTGATTCCCCCCCCCCCTCCCCAGCACTCCCAAAAAGTTTAAAAATTCATCCCCTGAGCTGTTTTCAAGATATTGCAAATATGCTATTTTCATAGCCTTGTATTACACATTTTCTTTGGTTCACATTGCTGCTTCATCATAAACCAATTCAAAGTCTAAAATAGGCTTATAGAGCAAATAAGCTTAGTTTTTTTTCAGAATCAAAACATCTCCTCTCTTCCCCCTCCTTCAAGTCAAAATTGAAATGTACTTATAAAATTGAAATGCCCCCCCCCCATCAAACTCTATGAAAGTTTCAACTTGATCCCTGCAATTCCAAAGATGCTACATATATGCTATTTTGATACCCTGGAAACAGATAGTGTCTTTTGATTTACCTTCCTACTTAGATGTGAATAGATTTGAATCCCATAGGGGTTTGAAGTTCAAAAACTGTTTAGGTGAATCAGATAAATTGAGGTTTTCTTTACAAGGGATATTTCTTTGGAAAAGGTTTCTATATCTTTATGCACTTTATTTCATTTTGATACTAAACCTTTTATGTTTTTTTTTTTGTCATAAGTAATATTTCTACTGCAAAAATTTGGGTTTGTAAACAGTAATTGAAATTTACTGCTCTAATTCTTAAGTTCTTCTTTATAAGCATGCCTGGCATTATTTCTAATAAAAGACCTACCTGTGAACAATGGGTAATTTACTTAATTTTGACCCATAAGCACATGAATATCTTTGAAACTAAGCACCCCAGATTTTGCCTAGACCTTTTCTATAAACTATGCTTTCTTGCCTCACCTTGTTATTTCATTAATTATGTCCTTGAAGCTCAAGACTAGTGGCAGGTATCTTGCATTCTTTCCAGCTTCCATATCTCCTTAATCACTTATGCTCATGAAATTTTTAATCTCAGCAGACCTTTGGACAAAATTTCTGAAACCTCAGAAAAACTGCAAATAGAATACTTAAAATCTGGTCTTGAATTCAATGCTGAAAAGTCCAATGAAGTCCTTTTTAACTAGAAAGGCCATCTTCCTGATGAAACTGTATTTAGAAATTCAAAGGTCCACCTGTCTGCCCAAATTGTTCCTCATGGCATTCCCATTAGAAATACAACACATCAGATACTGCAAATCAGCTTCATATGCTTCCACAGTCTCTGCTAAGCTTTGTTTCAATTGCCACCACCTTGCAATGCTGTACAACACTGTTGCTCTCCCCCACATCCTTTACATTGTACTATTCTGGAAGATTCTTATACACACAGATAGATTAAAAGTCTTCTCTAATTTCTTCCATTTGGTAAAATAGCTACTGAGATGTCCAATTTGGACACACAGTTCAAAGCTCATCAATAGTCTTCATATACCAGATCCTATTAAAGCTGTTGCTAAGCTTAGAGCAAAACACAACAAAAAGATTTCAAAACATGCTTGGAACCAACTTTTTCTACACTAGTTAAACTGTCATAGTTGCATAGTTCTTTTTTTTTATATTGCTCTGTCATCTTCTTTTTGTATGAAGACAGGTTTTCAATAAATAATAATAATATTAATAAAGCCTATCTGTGAACAATGAGCAATGAAAAGAAGTTTCTTGGCCCTTTTGACAAGAATCAACATATTTTTTTATTTCCTTGTGCATATTGGGATCCTCCTGGACCAAGAACTAAGGATACAACTTTTGAGCTTATCAGAAAGTAAACTTTTTGCCTTTTTGGGCCATATTTTTTGGAGGAATCATGGTATCAAACAATGTTTTCAAATTAAAAGCTAATTAAACTTGCAAAAACAGGATTTGCCAGTAACTAGCTAATTAAACTTGCAAAAACAGGATTTGCCAGTAACTAGCTAGATCTTCCAACTCAGGACCAACAGGCAGACTTGGTGGTCTTTTCATGGTTTTTTAATGGACACTTTAATGTTCCAAATGAATCAAATAACTTAGACCAATAATCAAACAATGAAAATATAACAAAGCAAATATAAATACAAAACAAATAACAAATAAAGAGAAAACAAATAAAGAGAGGCTAAATAGAAAGATGCAAACTGGCAGACTGTGCAGATTTAGCAAGCATGAGTGAACCCAGACTGCATATATACACCTAAAAACCAGAATAAAAATCCTCTGTTTAATTATTATTTCAAGTTGGGCTATTTGAGACTAACTTTAGGTCTTGTTTGGACACATGTTCTTGTAGTCAAATTATGCAGCATTAAAATGGAGTTAACTTTTCAATTTAGGACACTAATAATTATGAAACTATATATAAATAGCAAAAGCAAAAATAATTGCTTTTAGGCTGTGAAAAACTTCTATTAATTCTTAACAAACAATAAGTGCAGCTTCTGCAACATATTCCATCTCAGGTGAATGTCTTGGGAGAAAACTATGAAAAACAAACTCTGTTGTTTCTCTCTCTTCACAGATGCTGCTGCAAGCAGCATAGGTTTAAGGTACACTTCTCTCCCCTTATTGGGATAACCATACTAACTTTATTAATAATAAAAGTGTAGTTTCATTTAACCTCCCCACCCCTGATGGATAAGTCAATTTACAACACTTTGCAATGTTTTTTTTTTTTTTTGAATTTGCCAGGACAACAATTTATTCCCTAAAAATTTGATTAGTATTTCTCTAAAATAATCTTAAAGAATGGAGATGTATTACTGGAAAATATAGGGTGAAATTCTAGTTTAAGGGCTTCTTGCTATTGTGGATAGTAGTCAAGTTTGGTGAATGAAACTTTTAGGAATAAATCCAGGGTCTAAAACAACCTTTTGGAATTTTGACAAAACAACATTATGCCTTACTTTTCAGTTTTCAAATTCTTTTTCTCTGGTTTTAGGATTGAAAAAACAATTCTTCTTATTTGAGTAAAATTTTAAGCCACATTAATGTTTTTTTTTCAAATTTAGGAAATGTAATTGCAGATCTTTGAAACCTCATAGATTGAGATTGAGCAAAGTTGTGAAACTGAAAATAGAAAATCTTGTACTTCATTTGGTACTTGTGTTTTATAGTGACCACACTTTGTTCTGGATATATCATGAAACTGGTTTTCTGTGTCCACTTGGAGATAATCAGCTTAGGCAGAGCAAAATAAACTACTTTGCAGGTATATTTTAATTAAATATTTAATATATAGAGGTGGATAAGTTAAGTATTTAAAATAATGTGTTCTGGGTGGCTTTCCATAATTCCCTGTAAGGTTTTCAATAACTTTGTTATTAAAATATTATATTTTCATAATATTTTGGTATATCTGGATTGCAGCATTAGCTAACAACCTAGTAAGAGACAATCATGTCCTATACTAAGAAATAAAACAGCCAATAACTTCTAAAAACAGAGTCAGATTGAGCTACAAAGTACACCTTTAGAACTGCCTTGTCTGAAACCCCCTGTAAAGGAAAATTAGTCTTTTGGCTTGAACAACAAGGAAAATGCATTGAATTGAAAAATAAGGAAATGGCTCATTAGGATAATATTCTGCATCAATGGTAACTTTTTTTTCTTTCTTTCTTTTTCTCCCAAGATAGCTGGTCAATGGAACATTGTAGAGTTGTTAAATGGCTCACTTTAAAGGAAATTGCCACATCTAGTCCTTTGTAATTAACCAAAAAATTGAAATAAAACCAATGTTTGTGCAAAAAACTGCATTCTCAAGTACAAAATTGATTAATGACATCATAATTGTAGGTTGTACAGGAAGCAGGTGGTAAGAGTATTTGGGGATGGTGGATCAATTTTCTTCTCAGAATCAGCAGATGTAGAAAGCAGAGTACCCCAAGGCACGGTTTTGGGCCCAACTCTATTCAACATCTATATTAATGATGCATCTTCAATCATAAAGAATAAGATTTGCTTATATGCTGATGATTCCAAATAATCGGTCCGATTTATGACCCCCAAAGTACCAAAGACATCCAAGCAGATCTTGACACACTCTCAACATGGGCAAAAACCTGGCGACTAGAATTTAATATCCAGAAATGCAAGGTCATACACTTTGGAGCAAACAACCCTCTCAGCCAGTATTTTATGGAATCCAATTGTGGTTTTAAACAGCCACTTACAACCAGTCACTGCAAAAAAGATCTGGGAGTCTTGGTTGATAACAAGCTCAAATTCAACTTACACACGCAGTCTGCAGTAGCCAAAGCCAACCAAACTCTCGGTATAATAAAGAGAACGTTCTGCAGTAGATCTCCAGCAGTGATTACTAAGCTCCTAAAGGGCCTGATCCGACCAAAATTAGAATTTGGGATGTCCATTGCCACGCCAGTTAACAAGCTTGACCAATTGATTCTGGAATCGGTGCAGTGGTGAGCAACAAAATGCATAAGGGGTTTTCAAAATTTGCCATATTCTACCAGACTCCAGAGGCTCAAAATACCATCTCTCACATACCAACGTAAGCGAGGAGATGTATTGATGACATTCAAATTGATCTGCAACCATGATATCATCCCTGACTTATTCCAGTTAGATAGTTCATCAAGAACAAGAGGGCACCCCCTAAAGCTCTACCGGAAACGCGCTAATACCAGGCTGCAAAACAAATTTTTCTCCAACCGTGTGGTTGGCTTATGGAATTCCCTTAGCCAGAATGCAGTCATGTCCCCTAATACTGAAGCCTTCAAGTCAGCTGTTGACAGAGATTGGTGCAGCAAGCCATGGCGCACAGTTTGGGATGCGCCCGATGAGCTGAGCCACCATCATCATTGACCGGCGTCTACAGGATTCGTCCTTATCGCTGGCTAGTGCGATTTAAGGTAATTTTAAGGTAATAATTGTAGGTTGTAACCATATATGATCTGGGTTGCAGCAATAGCTGGCAACCTAGTTTCATTAGGATCAACCTAGTTTCATTAGGATCAACCTAACTTCACTTCTCTGGTGTGGTCACTATAACATGTAAGTATCTTTCATTTAAGCAGAAGATCTATTTTGCAAGGTTCCACTTTTATAGCACAAAGGTTTTTAAACGTTATCAAAGGTCAGGGTCCTCTAAAGAGAGAAGGAGTGGAGTTATATACTTCAAATACCTTCCTGAGACATGCTTTATTCTGTAGATCTATCCCTGAACATCTTATTTTCCTAACATAGCCCCTTTCAAAGATAGCAAAAAGTAGCTCATCAAGAATTTTACCTTCAGAATTGCATCCTGAATCCAAATTTAACAGTCATTTGCATTGGAAATGAAGGTTACCCGCACCTCTATATATAGGCTACCAATTCAGAGTAAGCTATCCCATATTTGCACATTAGGGTTAGGGGGTAAAGTTCATTTCCAACACAAAAAAATGTTAAATTTGGATTCAGGATGCAAGTTGGACTATAGAGGTAAGTTTGAACTTTACCCCCCCCCCCCTCTAATGTGCAAATATATTCCCTGAATTTATGTAGGCTAGGCCTATAGCCTATGGGGATAAAGTTCATTTCCAATACAAACAAATGCTAAATTTAGATTCAGGATACAATTTTGATAAAAGAGGTAAGTTTTTTTCTTGGCTATCTGAATAATCTGTTAATATAAACATTACCTAAATTTGGTTCATACCTTGAAAACCAAAACAACAACAATAAAATCAGCAAACTTTTAGAGGCATATCCAGGTATTAGAAGGTGATGACTGGGTTGCAACCAGAATGTAAGTGATTTTTATTTTAAAAAGAGAATTGAATGGGAAATTTTATTATATCAGCCTCATTTTTTACCTGTAATCTGAAGTTCTGGTAAATGACCTAACAAAATTTTCCAAATTTCTTCTTCTTCTTTAGTTATAGGCTTCGGATAAATACATTTAACCTTTTTCGTATTGTCTGATTATGCCAGGGGTATCCTAGGAAATCAAATATAAAAATTAGACTATTATTATTTGATAATAGAATTTATACATCATTGATGAAACCACCTATATTTAGGCAGTTAAAGACAGCTTTGAACAGTTCGGCATCATCGATTGAAGAGTGTCTCCTTTGTGTTAATTGGTCAATATTAGGGGTTAGCTTAAGGTGCTTGAATATAGCAGATAAAGTTAGCCATTGTTTTTTATGGTTAAGAGTTGTCACAGGGCAACCAAAAAGAACGTGGTTGATGGTCTCGTCATGGGTTTGGCATTGGCGGCAAAGAGGGCTCATTACTGTTGGAGTGGTTGTGTTTTTTAGTGATAAGTTAGGCAGTTAAGGCCAGTAGAATTTGATCGTACTCTGTGGTACATCTTTGAGTCTTTCCGGGAAGTAAATGGAGAAAGGTTTGGTGGGCGTTGGTTTGCTAGATAAATTTTTAGGCGCCAATGGTTTATATCTCTTACTGGGATAGGTCTTCCAGATATTATTTCAAACTGAAAGGCAGATTTAGCTATTTCATCTGCCTTGTGGTTTCCTTTAATACCCATATGACTTGGGATGTATTGGAATTTTGTGGATATACCTTGTTTAAGTAGTTGGTTCAATAGTACAAGAGTGGTGGAGGTATCATTGTCTGGGTAGTCTGAATGCTCTGGTGATATTGAGGCATCCACAAAAATTGGGTTTTTGAGCCATCCACAAAAATTGGGAGGTGGTGGTTATATCTCTGAGACTCAAATTCGTGGAATAATGATTTTACACAGGCAAGGGAAAGATCTGCCTTAATAGCTGGCGCAAACAAAAGGTTCACTTCTGGGTAGTGGTTAGCCCAGGAAGGTATCTGGGGGTATATTTGAAATAAAGAAGATGAAGGTATGGAAAAGGTCATTTGGGTGGTTGCAAGTTCCCGTGCAAGGCTCCTAAAAGCACCAGGGTTTCTTAGCCAGTCATGTAATCTATGGGAACTGTTACCTTCAATTTTTGTAAAGTAGCGGGCAAGTAGGCTGTCTCTGCGTATAGCAATAGAGGTGAAACCACATTCGCTGAGGAGGAAGTTGGTTTTGGTGTGATTCCTGAGGCAAAGTATAGCACGGATCATGGTATTCTGGACAGTCTCCAGACTGCATAGTAGGGTTTTTGAGCATGAGCCATAGACAATTAGTCCATAATCAATCTGAGGTCTGATATAAGTCTTATAAAAATCTATTACAGTTTTTTCATGGCAACCCCAAGGCGTATTGAGTAGCCTTTGTAAGATGCGCATTTTTCTGAGGCATTTTAGTCTCACATTTTCAATGTGGAGCCTGAAAGTTAGTTTTTGGTCTAGAGTGAGACCAAGATATTTGATGTATTGTTGCTCTTAGATTAATTAAGAAAAAAATTTTCCACAAAATAAGTTTTTCAAAGAAAAGTAAAGAACTCCATTAAACAAAAAAGGAGCAAAAATGAAATATAATAATCTACCAAACTCGAAACTACCACAAATCAGCATCGATAAATAAATGAAACCCAAAAAGAACAGAAATTAAAATAAATAACCGAATCAAACACAAAACGAGAAGAAATTAACATAAGCTGTGCGCAAAACCCCTATGCCTTCCCAAGGCCAGATCGAAATTTGCACTTTACTGAAAAAAATACAAATGAATGTGCATTGTCAGTTTAATATACATATACTGATATTTAGTAATCAAAATGTTAAAAATATTTGATTTATTAAAGTTCTAAAAGTAAAAAACATTTATATTTTGTCAGTAAAGTGAAAATTTTGTTCTGGCATGGGAAGGGCATAAGGGTTTTGCGCCCAACTTATGTTCATTTCTGCTCGTTCTCTGTGTGTTTGACTCGGTCATTTATTTAATATCAGTTCGTTTTGGGTTTCATTATTATCGATGCTGATTTGTGGTAGTTGAGATTGGTAGGATTATTATATTTTATTTTTGATCATTTATGTTTAATGGAGCTCTTTAATTTCTTTGAAAAACTTATTTTTGGAAAAAGAATTTTAAAATAATTTATGTTCGTTTTATATTGACATTGCTTTTCAGGGAAAAAGAAAATAAACACTTTAAATCTTTTCGTTTTTTAATACTTTATAGTTTGCTGGAGAAAAAGTTCAGCAATTTTAACAACTTACACATTTTAAAAATCTGAACACAAATGGTATGTTTAATTCTTAGTTTTCTACCTCCTCTAGTGACCTGACATGGAAAACTTGATACATTCGCAAAAAAATATGTTTCCTTTCTTGATAGCTTTGATTAACACTTACATATTTTGAGTTGGTTAAATTTTAAAGAGCAGAGTAGCTCGAAAGTTTGAACATAATACCCTCAGTCGTTCTTGGGATACTGCCTGAGATGCCGTATGGGAATTGCAGTATCACAGTGCATTTTGATTTAATCTTGAGCAAAATTTAGTTTTTTTTAAAAAATAATGGGCAAGGGCCATGAGGGTGGGAGTGGAAGGGGGATTAGTAGCCCTCAATCACTTTCGACTATTAAAAAGGGCATCAGCCCTTCTATTTTCAATCGAATGATCCCTTTCGAAGTTCCCATGACAACTCCTTCGATACGAAGTGCCTGGTCTAAAACAACAACAACAACAAAAAATACTACCCAATCATTTTCGAATATTAAAAATTGCACTAGCCCTTTGGAATTTCAATAGAATGAGCCCTTCTGAAGTTCTATGACAACGTGTTCCCTGTTTCATACAAAACCTTATATGCCCCCAGGGAATAACTTAAAACCCTTGCTGAGGGCTGTGGCGGAGTATCCTCACTCAAAACATATTTTCTATTGTAAATCAACTAAGTGAACAAAAATGGATCATACAAATTTTTATTGGATGGGTTTGGGGGAAATGATGTGCGTGGGGGGGGGGGCTAGTTGCCCTCCATTACTTTCGATTATTAAAAAAGCGCAGTAGCCCGTTCATTTCGATCGAAATGATCTTTTTTTGGAAGTTTTTATGGACAAAACCTTCTATTAAAAACATATATGCCCACTGGGGCATAACTTTTAAAACCCTTGCCCTGAGGGTTGTGGGGGAGTGTCTCCTCAAAAATATATTTTCTATCTGTAAATCAACCACGATGAACCAAAATTGGCTATCTCAAAATTTGATTGATGTGGTTTGGGGGAATGATGGGCCGTGGGGGGGGGGCGGGGGCTAGTTGCCCTCCAATTACTTCTCGACTATTAAAAAGGCACTAGCCCGTTTGAATTTCCGATCGAATGATCTTTCTTTGAATTTTATGCACACCTTCTATAAAACATTATATGCCCCCTGGCATAACTTAAAACTTGCCTGAGGGTTTTGGGGGAGTCGTCCTCCTCAAAAAACATATTTTTATCTGTAAATCAACCACGCTGAACAAAAATTGGCTATCCAAAATTTGGATTGGATGTGTTTGGGTGGAATGAGGGACTGGGGGGGGGGCTCGTTTGCCCTGCAATTCAACTTTCAAATATTAAAAAGGGCACTAAGCCCTTTGAATTTCCAATCCAAATGCGCCCCTTTTGAAGTTTCTATGGACAACGCCTTCTATAAAAAACTTATATATCCCAGGATATAACTCAAAACCTTGCCCTGGAGGGTGTTGGGAGTGTCCTCCTCAAAAACGTCTTGCTGTGGGGAATCACTACGCCGAACAAAATGGCTATCTCAAAATTTTAATAGATGTGTTTGGGGAGAATGATATGGGCTGTGGGAGGAGGGGCTAGTTCCCTCCAATCACTTTCGACTATTAAGAATGGAACTAGCCCTTTGAATTTCCAATCGAATGGAGCCTGTTGAAGTTTTCTACGACAAAACCTTCTATAAAACCGTATATGCCCCACAGGGCGTTAACTTAAAACCCTGCCCCGTAGGGTGGTGGGGGAGTGTCCTCCTGAAAAACTATTTTCTATTCTGAAATCAACCATGCTGAAACAAAATGGCTATCTCAAAATTTTGATGGATGTATTGGGGGAATGATGGCGTTGGGGGGATTAGTGTCCTACATCCACTTAGACGATTAAAAAGGGTACTAGCCCCTCGAATTTCCAATCGATATGAGCCTGTTTGAAGTTTCTACGACAACGCCTTCTAAAAAAACCTTATAGGCCCCCAGGGCAAACTTAAAACCCTGGCCCTGAGGGTTGTGGGGGAGTGTCATCCTCAAAAACATATTTTCTATCTCGAAATCAATTACCGCTGAACAAAAGTCTAATCTCAAAATTTTGATGGATGTTGGGGAATAATGAGCGTGGGGGAGGAGGAAGGGGCTAGTTGCTCCAATCGCTTTGACTATTAAAAGGGCACTAGGCCGCTGAATTCCAATTCGAATGAGCTTTTTTGACGTTTCTACACAAACGCCTTCATAAAAACATTAAATGCCACTGGGCATACTTAAAAAACCTGGCCCTGAGTGGTGTGGGTGAGGGTCCTCTCAAAAACATATTTTCATCTGGAAAATTCACTACGTTGAACAAATGGCTATCTCAAAATGTCGATTGGATGTATTATGGGGAAGAGGGCGCGGTGGGAAGTAGTTAGCACTCAATCACTTTCGACTATTAAAAAGGGTACTAGCCTTTGACTTTCCAATCGAATTAGCATGTTTGAAGTTCTACGACAACCCTTATATAAAACCTTATAGCCCCCAGGCATAACTTAAAACCCTTGCAATGAGGGTGTGGGGGGAGTGTCCTCTCCCAAAAAACATATTTCCTACTGGTATCAACTACGCTGAACAAAAGGCTATATCGAATTTTGATTGGATGGTTTGGGGGACTGATGGGCGTTGAGGGAGGGGGGGAGGGCTAGTTGCCCCAATCAATTTCGACTATTAAAAAAAAAGGACACTAGCAACTCCAATTCACACGAGTGAGCCTTTTCGAACGTTTCGACGACGACTCCTTGATACGAAGTGCCTGGGGATGGAGAAGAAACAACAAAAAACAAACACATTGGGCCCACGTCGTTCTTTACTTAGGACCAGCGCTAGCGCGCTACTGCCTTATGAAAAGGTGGGCATGAGGGGGGGTTAGTTACCGTCCAATCACTTTCAACTATTAAAAAGGGCACTAGCCCTTTGAATTTCCAGTCAAATGAGCCTTTTTTGAAGTTTTTTATGACAACGCCTTCTATAAAAACGTTAAATGCCTCCAGGCCGTAACTTAAAACCCTTGCCCCGAGGGTTGTGGGGGAGTGTCCTCCTCAAAAACATAATTTCTACCGGGAAAACAACTACGCTGAACAAAATTTCTATCTCATAATTTTGATTGGATGTGTTCGGGGGAATGATGGGCGTGGGGGGGCTAGTTGCCCTCCAATCACTTTCGACTATTAAAAAGGGCACTAGCCCTTTGAATTTCCAATCGACTGAGCCTTTCTTGAAGTTTCTACGACAATACCTTCTATAAAAACCTTATATGCCCCCAGGGCATCACTTAAAACCCTTGCCCGAGGGTTGTAGGGGAGTGTCCACCTCAAAAACAGATTTTCTATCTAGAAATCAACTATGCTAAACAAAATGGCTATCTCAAAATTTTGATTTGATGTGTCTGGGGGAATGATGGGCGTGGTAGGGGGGCTAGCTGCCCTCCAATTACTTTCGACTATTAAAAACCGTACTAGACCTTTGAATTTCCAATTGAATGAGCCTGTTTTGAAGTTTCTAGGACAACACCTTCTATAAAAACCTTATATGCCCCCAGGCCATAACTTAAAACCCTTGCCCTGAGGGTTGTGGGGGAGTGTCCTCCTCAAAAGCACATTTTCTATCTGGAAAACAACTACGCTGAACAAATTGGCTATCTCAAAATTTTGATTGGATGTATTTGGGGGAATGATGGGCGCGGGGGGGGGGTTCTAATTGCCTTCCAGTCACTTTCGACTATTAAAACGGGCACTAGCCATTTGAATTTCCAATCAAATAAGCCGTTTTGAAGTTTCTGCGACAACACCTTCTATAAAAACCTTATATGCCCCCAGGGCATAACTTAAAACCCTTGCCCCGAGGGTTGTGGGGGAGTATTCTCCTCAAAAAGATATTTTCTATCTGGAAATCAACTACGCTGAAGAAAATGGCTGTCTCAAAATTTTAATTGGATGTGTTTGGGGGAATGATGGGCGTGTGGGGGGGGGGGGGCTAGTTGCCCTCCAACCACTTTCGAATATTAAAAAGGGCACTAGCCACTCCAATTTCCAATCGAATGAGCCCTTTTCGAAGTTTCTACGACGACTCCTTCGATACAAAGTGCCCGGGTATGGAGTGTCCTCCTCAAAAACGTATTTTCTATCTGGAAATCAACTACGCTGAACAAAATGGCTATTTCAAAATTTTGATTGGATGTGTTTGGGGGAATGATGGGCGTGGTGGGGGGCTAGTTGCCCTCCAATCACTTTCGACTATTAAAAAGGACACTAGCCACTTCAATTTCCAATCGAATGAGCCCTTTTCGAAGTTTCTACGAAAACTCCTACGATAGGAAGTGCCCGGGTGGAGAAAAAAGCACCTTGTGCCCACATTGTTCTTTACTTAGGCAGCACTAGTGCGCTGCCTATGATGACAACACCATTTAGGGTTATTAGGGCAGATTGAGGATTTCTTTTATTATGAAACTGTACTATAGCTGATTTTGATGGGGCGGTGGGTAGGCATGAATTGTTGGAGAAACATTTCCAGGCGTTACTTTTGTAACTTGGATTAGGCCAGTTCAAAATTGTTTGAGGTAGACTATAGGACTATATCATCTGCAAACTGAATATTTGTTGGGGGTAGGTTCAGATCCCATAAATATAGCGAAGTTTTCTAGATATTTTATAAATTTTCCTTCACTTTCTTCTAGCTCTAGCTCTAGTAGTTAGGGGTTAGTATCTTCGAGAAACGCTTGCGCCTTTTGGAAGACCTTCTTTTACATTGCGCTTGAAATGTTGTTGTCGAGATTTAAGCAGCTTATGTTGAGGCCTTTATGCACATAGTGTACTTTTATTCATTTCAATCTTTCTCTTAATATTCCCTTACGTTTTCACATTAATATCTTTAGCCTTAGAAGCAGTACTAGTATTAGTAAAATTCGTAATAGTAGTACTAGCAGTAGTAGTAGCTATAGAAGTATTGTAGAGATATTGTTATCCGCCACCCTATTGAAGTACCACTCATTCCTGTCGATGCTTTTTGTGCTTTGAGTTGCCATGTAAACTCCTGTTTGTCTGAGTTACGTTCTTTGTCGGAGTGTGCGAGAACTCTTCATCCTGGAAAAGTTTGACGTCCTCCGTCGTTAATGCTAGTGTTCTGTCTCTTCGAAACTGTCCTATGCAGTTGTTCTAAAAAAAAACACCTACTGACCTAAGAGATTCTATTGAGCGCAAAGAGACCCTTGATACCCTGGATGATCATGATGGTATCGTAAGTGTGAGATCTGATCGTGTCAAGAAAAGATGGGCAGTTAATACCCAAGATAATACCTCAGCTGTCTCTCCCGTCGTTGCTGCAACTAGTCAGCTTAATGTGTCTACTCATGTATTTAATCAAAAAGTGTTTGGTATCGTAGGTGACATCTCTGCTTGTGCAAAAACCAGAGCTTGTTAGTAAGATTTCCGGTCTTGTTGATGCAACTAAAATTGGAAAGTTCCAGATCCTCCCACTTTGAATTTCTTGATGATACTCTCTTAAATAAAGCTACTAATGATGGGTTGTGTTTGGGATACAAGTTTTTAAAATTAGACTTTTCCAGAAATTACCTCCTAGATGTTACCGTTGTCAGTCACCGAACCATATTGTCGTCAAATGCCCACTCCCATCGACTAATCAAAAGTGTTCAGGGTGCGCCGCCGGACACTGTAGCACACGTGATAATCCTTGCGCTGAAAGCCTGAATTGCACCAACTGCGGGGGAAATCATGTCTCCTATAGTCTCGGATACCCAGTGACCAGTGTTAAAAAAAACTCTTAATATTAACGGAACCAAAGACAAAGATCTTTTTATAGATGAGCTTCTTGATTATAATATAGTTTTCCTACAGGAACATTTTCTAACTAAAGCCAATACAGATACTCTTAAACGGTCACCCACCCATCACTAGTTTGCACGTAAGCTAAAAAAAACCGTGGTCGAACCTCTAGGAACCTTGCAACTTCAGTTCGCCTCACTCAGAAGCCTGAGCTTATTTCTTCTGATCATAATTTACTGCCAATAAAGTAAGGTAATATGGTCTTCATCAATGTCTATATGCCATGTAACCATAAGAACATTTCTTCCCTATCTTCCTTCCCAGGTGCTTGCCAACGTCTCAGGATACTCAAAACGAGAAGAAATTAATATGAGTAGGGTTCTAAAGCCCATGCTTTCTAAAAGCCAGAATATAATTTGTACTTTACTAAAAAAATTCTTTTAAATGTTTTCACTTGTATAACTTTAAGAAATCAAAATTAATTAAGATTTTAAGGAATAAAAATCAGCATATGTATATTAAACTGAGAATGCGCATTTTGTTTTAGTAGATTCATTTGAATTTTTTTCAGTGAAGTACAAATTATATTCTGGCTTTTAGAAAGCATGGGGTTTAGAACCCTGCTCATATTAATTTCTGCTCGTTTTGAGTTTGACTTTGTTATTTGTTTTAATTTCTGTTTGTTTTGGGTTTCATTTATTTATTGATACTGATTTGCGGTAGCTGTATGCTTGGTAGATAATTTGATTCTGTTTTTGTTCATTTTTGGTTTAATGGAGTTCTTTACTTTTTTTTGAAAAACTGATTTTGTGGAAAGAGTTTTTTTAATTAATTGCGGAACAAAGACCGTCTTCAGCTAAGGAGAGGCTATTTTAAATATTGTAGATTCCTGCTATATTTAACAAGATGGTACAGAAATCACAAGATTATTTCTCATTTGGACTTATCGACCCTCTAGTGCTGCTCGACAAAATCGCTAAGAATCTGCGGACCAATGATTCAAAGAAGATATGTGCCAGTGATCCTCCCACTTATTTTTTTACAGATCAGTGATTCAGTGGATATTGTTATGTTATTTATGTTGTGTTTTTTTTTCTTATTTCCTTGTGAACTATATTATTTTTTTCTTTTTTTTACTCCACATTTATTTTATATTGCGGATTATAAATAAACTCACTTACTTACTTACTATTGGCTTTTGGTTAGTTGAAACTCCCCTAATCATGTCCTAGCAGCTTCAATTTCACTCTAAACTGCTCCTAAGGCAACACTTCAGTTTATCATTCTAAGCCGTTCTTAAGATATTGCTCTTAACACTTTTTTGACAACCTCTATGCACATATTTTGTTTTGATTTGGTTCGACTTCCCTCTCAAAATTCTCTAAAATTTTTACCTTAATACCCTTAGCCCTTTTAGTAGTCGCAGTTAGCCCTTTTCATAAGAAGTAGTTGTAGTAGTACCAATAGAGTTAGTAGTAGTAATACTAGTAGTAGTAGTAGTAGTAGAAGTAGTAATAGTCGTTGCTTACACACATTGCATTTTTGGACAATTGATCATCCACCCTATTACATATTGCAGTTTGGCCCACTTAAGCCGTTCCTCAGATACGCTCTTCCTGATTTGCAGTGATTTTGAATAACCACACTCCCCTCAAAATGCCCTGAAAATTTCTCCTTAATACCTTTAGCCGTTTTGGACACTAGGGGGTCAAACATACCCTCCTTTCCGAGCAACAAATTCGATGCGTAAAAAAGGGGCGAATAAAATAACTTACAGTTCTTGCCCCAACGGCAGTGGGGGAGGTGGCTTGCCATCCATAGAGGCACAGTTATTGAACCTTTAAAATATATTGAACAAAGTAGTTATCTTTAAGTTTTTATTGGATGCACTTGGAGTTATAAGCAGCATGATTGGGGCTACTTCCCCGGTAATTACTTTTGACTCTTAAAAATGGCAATATGACTTTTAATTGTCAATTGAATGTGCTTCCGAAGCTACTAGGACAATTGTTACCATAAGATGTGCCTTTGAAGAAAAGATTAAATAAATAATACATCTACTCTCTACTCTCTTTAAACAAGTAACTGTGTTTAAAGAGATGTAAAGAGATGTGTGTATGTAAGTATTTTTTCTTGACAACGGCTCCAGTTTTATTCTTTTTTTGAAATTTGCCTAATTCACTCTTTACTTAGGTAGCATTATTGCTCTGTCTATATAAATTTTGATTTTTTAGCAGTATCACTGATTTTTTAGGGCACATTATGCTGTCTAATGCCTAAACAGCCATATTACCTCCATAACATCTAAAGGATAACCCCTTTTATTGATACAGCTAGTTACAATTTTGGCCCTGTCTTGACTAGAGGACTCCCTTTAATTCTTTTCCCTCGTCTTGACATATTTAAGACGAAATCGATTTCATCATGTGAAGTGTCCGATTTATCCTTGTTTCTAGATGGTTTCAACACATTTAACAGTGTAGAAGTATCCTGACCCATTCTAATTTGAGTGACTGATGAGAGATAAAAGTCATCTGAAGCTAGTTTTTAATTTATTTTTCCCCTTTTCACCAGATGTTTAGACAGGTTCTTGCCCGGTGTCATAATTTTTGGCTGAAAAGAAATAGTTTGGATACACTGTTACCAGTTGGTAAACTGAAAGGTGACTCCACAAAAAGCAATGGTTATGGCCCATACAAAACAAAATAAAACGATTATTTCAGGAATGTTCAAAACCTTTACAACAAAAAGAAAGCACATACTGGATAATTCCTGCTACTAAAATTCACTGTTTTAACATAGAAACTCATATGTCACTTTATTCTTCTTCTAATTCACAGCAAGGCGGGCTATTCAGTTGATACTATTTAGCCCTTTTCTTTTTGCTTCACTCTGTGGGCAACGGAGCTACTGGCTTGGTTGTCTCTTATTTATTAGATATTCTCAGATATCTTTCAGTAGATCTTTCGACTCAAGGAGTTCAAATATAAGATGATAGCTATCAATTTCTGTGCTCTGTGTACAGGTATAGTTGGCTAGGCTCTTGGCTGATAGTGAGATTTTGTGGTGTTTGAAGCATTTTAACAGTTTACAAAGCAAGGTATGTTGTGCAGACGTCAGCATATTACATTCAAATAGGCAATGATCAATTGTTTCATTATTCATATTACAATGCCTGCAAAGAGGGGACAGGGGAATTGAACCACTTGAATTAGAAAACTTATATGAGAATGCAAGAAAATTTAGTCCATTTGTTCCAGAACGAATTCTATGATAAATTTTAGAAAGATACTTATTGGGAAAGGGGGAAAGGATAGGATTAATCTTATTAAAATTAATATCTGATAGCCTCCATCGGTAAATATCTTTAATTGGGATTGGTCTCCCACTTGGCTGGTCAATACTTATAGCATTTTTTGCTATTTCATCAACCTGATGATTACCACTTATGCCAGAGTGGCTAGGAATATACTGAAAATAAGTTTTTATGCTACTTGAAGCAAGATTATCTATAATACTGAGACAATGATAAGTGTCAATGTCCAACTTATACTGAGGAGATGAGGCCAGCAACTCAAGGCTTGATAGAGAGTCGGAGTATATGATAATATTATTTGAATTTGCAATCAAAGGTTGGTTTTCCTTAAGGTGTTCTAATGCCATGATTATGGCATTTAACTCAGTAGACATTATAGATAAATTATTATATAATCTCTCGCCCATTGCAATTTTCAGGTGAGGAAGGAAAGCACCACTTGCAACCTTCTCATTCATTTTTGACACATCAACAAATATTTGGAAATGATTTTTATAGGTAATTGTATTAAGTTCTGCAAATTTTTTCTGGACAAAAGCAATGGGGGTTAAATCTTTATTCCACTTTGAGAAGTCAGTATTTATTATGGGACTTGACCAATTCCATGGAGGGGATTGGGGAAAGTGGGTGCAATAGACTTTGCTGGTATGGGGTACTTCTTCTGAATATTGGCATACTCATCTGCAATGCCTCTATACATGGCTGGATTTCTTAACCAATTATGTAGTGTGTGTGAGCTATTTGATTCAATTTTTGTAAGATGTTTTGTCAAGAGAAAGCTACGTCTCTCCCTTATTGTTGTTAATCCACTCTCCATAAGCAGAAACTTGGTGTTTGTGGGTTTCCTAAGACCAAATATGAGACGTATTATATCATTTTGTGTTGTTTCAATTTTTTGCATCTGGGTCTTTGCACATGCACCATAGACAATGAGCCCATAGTCAATATGGGGTCTTATATGTGATTTATAAAACTGGAGTAAGGTTTTCTCCTTACAGCCCCAGGGTGTGGAAAGAAGTCTTTTTAGTATATTTGTTTTTCTATAGCATTTTTTTATTGTGTTTGAAATGTGGAGGTGGAAATTAAGTTTTTGGTCAAGCATGAGACCTATGTAATTAATATGATTATGTTCTGGAATAGTTGTTTTATTTAGAGTTAGTTTTGCATTAACATGGTTTCGCTTTCGGTGAAATTGGATTATTTTTGACTTGGTAGGTGCAATGGGTAAATCTGAATGTTGAGAGAATTTTTCAAATTGGAAAAGTGACTTTTGCAGATTTGACTGTGCTATCTCAAAGGTGTTGCCAGATGACCATAGCACCAGATCGTCAGCATATTGTAGATTTGTGTGGGGTAGGTTCATGTCCCAGAGATATAGGGCAAACAGGAGGCAACTGAGGACTGCTCCCTGAGGTAGGCCTTTGGTTGTTGTCTTTTGGGGTGAAGAGGCTGAACCAACACAAACAATGAAACTTCGCACTTCTATGAAGGATTTAATAAAAGATACTAGCTTAGGGGGTACTCCCAGGTTTGCAAGTTTTTTTAAAAGGATTTGGTGGTTCACATTGTCATATGCCCCTTCAAAATCTAGGAAAGCTGCAACTAGGACATTATTTTTTGAGAAAGATTCATTGATTGCAATTGTTAACAAAATGAAAGCGTCTGTTGAGGAGTGGTGTTTCCTGAATCCAGTTTGAGTGTTAGGGATCATATTATTTTTTTCAACAAACCAGAGGAGTCTGTGATAGATAATTTTCTCCATTATTTTCCCCATCACAGTAGTAACCATTATGGGCCTATAGGACTCAGGGTTATCTTTGGGTTTATTTTTCTTTAGGATTGGTAGGAGGGACGAACATTTCCATATATTGGGGAACATAGAAGATGCCCAAGCGTGATTATAACAATTTAGCAGTTCGTGTTTGTAAGAAGGGGTGAGATTCTTTATCCATGTAGGGTGTATATTGTCATAGCTGCCACTAGTTTTGGTCCTAATATGATGTATTGCATTATTCATTTTCTGGATTGAAAATGGGCTAGTTATATACTCGGATCCTGGGCGTGGTTGGTAACTTGAGTTCATAGGAATTGGGGACATTTTGCTTTGATTATTTGAAGTTAGCTTATTGACAAAAAGAGTTGCAAATAGCTTAGCTTTTTCATTATCATTGTCATAATGGGTATTATTATGTATAAGCTCATACAGGAGTGGGTTGGGGGAAGTCTTTTTCCCACAGATGTGGCTTATGACTTTATGCATAATTGGCTCATGTGTTTCTCTGGAGAGATTATTTGCAAAATTATTCCAGTATTTATATTTAGTATCTATTATAGTCCTTTTTAGATTAGATTCTGCTTGTAATTTTTTAAAATATGTAGTAGGTGATGGTTTTTTTTTATGAATTCTGTCCTAGCTGCCTTTTTTATTCTCCATTTATTCAAGCACTCATTTGTCCACCATGCTTTAGGAATGTGTTTAGGGAATGTTTTCTTAGGTGTTGTCCTGGGGATAGCATGATTAGCTGTATTTATTAGTAAAGATGTCAAGACTTCAGCATGTGTGTCAACTGTTGTGTTTGAAATGCATGAATTTTGGGTGAAACTTGTAATTTCATCATTTAGCTTATTTTGGAACAAAGACCAATTTGCTTTAGTGTTGATATATTTGGAGGTATGTGATAGAGTTTCAGCACGTTCATTTAGGGAGTAAACTATAGCAAAGTGGTCAGTACATAGACTGTCAATTTTATTTATATAAATTTTATTCAAAATATTTAGAGACACAATTTGTAGGTCAATTGTGGAGAATCTGCCACTTTTGGGGTTGAAATATGTATTCAGGTTTGGAGGGGTAGCAACAGCTAATTCATTATTATTTGAATTCATAAGCTCTATGAATTTACCAGCTTTATTTGCTGGTTTATTCCCCACAAAAGGCTGTGGACATTGAAATCTCCCCAAATAATGATATTTTTTAACATATTAGAATTATTTATATAATTAAAGAAAGCCATGGCATCTGTAGTTTGGCCATTAGGGTTATAAAAGCTTATTATGTAGGTTTTTATATTATTCAGCCAAACACTGATACCAATTGCATCAACATCATTTGCAAAATCTGGAAAATTGATGCCACAGAATTTTATATTATTTTTAACTAATAAAGCTACCCCACCTCCTTTTCTCTCTCATGATCTATCCTTTCTCAGGATAGTATATCCCAGAGATTTAATTTGTTGATTTTGGGTTAAATGAGTTTCCTGGAGGCAAGCAATATTAATGGAATTATTATTCATAAAATATATTAGTTCATTTAACTTATTTTCTGTGAGTGATCTTACATTCCGCTGGAGTATTGATATGTGTTGTGTAGTTGATTTATTTTTCATATGTCTGTGTGTCAATGTTCAGCTTTGTTAAAAGTAAAGCACGATCATTTTTTGCTTGAATGAGCATATCATCAGGGATGTAGATTTTTGGCAATTCTGCAATGATTTTTGTTTTCTGTAGTTGATGTATGTTCATGGCCTGAACTGTATTACAGTTTAGAATGAATAAGCATATATTTGGAGATTGCATGTTTGGTTGTGCATCCTGTTTGTCGGTTAAGGGATTAATTCCTGGTAGTGTTTCTGGTTTGTTTCTTCTTGGGAGGGGGGCCAGGCTGACCTCATCTCACCGGACAAGGAGGCTTGTTGACTTGGTGATTCCTTCTGATAGGGATGTGAGCTAGGTGGCTTAGTAGATGGTGTTTTATATGGGGTACTTGATGCATTGGGGGCGTTTGACTTGGGGGTTTTGGTTGGTTTCATTACAGGCTTTATTTGGTATTTTTGGGCAGCATTTGCCTCCATTGCTGCAAAGGGGTATGGGGTGGCCTTCTCTGTTGCTATTTGGAGTGTTAGAGCTCTTTTCTTATATGCAGTGCATAGTGATTTATTTGTAGATTCATGTGGGCCTTTGCAATTGATGCATGTAGGCTGAGTGTTGTTGCAAGTTGTCAACTCTTTAGGATGAGACCCTTTACAATTACTACACTCTGGGAGAATTTCATTGCATTTGTTTGTTGTGTGTCCCAGTTTGAGACACTTCTGACACTGGATAGGCTTAGGCTTGTATTCCTTGTGTGGTTTGATTTGCCCAAATAGGAATAATTTTTCTGGGATATTAATTTTTTCCTTCAGTGTATATAGAAGAATCTACTTGTTTTTAGGCCATTAGAGTTAGGTTTGCCAAGTTGGGTAACATCTTCAACTGAGATTGTGTTGCCAGCCCTATCTGAGAGCCCTTCTTTTAACTCCTGAATGGATATTTCTGGGGGAACATTATAAACTACTATTTTTGTTGGTGATTGTTTTGGGTTCCATTTAGATGCATTAATTGGAGTATTCAGAAGGGATTTTAGGTTAATTATTGTGTCTGCTGATTTCTGATCTTGGACAGATATTAGCAGAGATCCATCACGGGTAATATTAAGAGAGAACATTGATTTTAGCAATTTGAAAATTACAACTCTTATTGCAGTAATCTTTTTTATTTCAAAGGGGTAGTAGGAGTAATTTTAAGGTAAATTCCTAAGTTTTGGGAGGGAGGATCTTGGGCAGGGAGAGGGGAAATGCTTATGATTGGGGAGATTTTTTTCATTTTTTTAGAGCTTCTAGAAAGGACCTCTTGAAACCCATTATCATCATTTATGGTGACATTAGCCCCTACAGAATTTGAGCTATCATTTGAACATTGAGATAGTGAGCTTGACCAGCCAAGATGGGTATCAGTTTCACTGTTATTTGAGGTGGGATCTGGGGGGACTTTTTTTTGAGGACTTCTTATCATTGCCTATTGGAAAAAGCTTTAAACAAAAACAAAACTAAAACAAGAAGGGATAATAGAATGATATCAAACCGTCTGCACTATACTATGGGAAGGAGAAACACCACAGTATAGCCCTGAGGATGAATTGAGCAGGATTGGTTCGGTACAACTGCTGATTAATTGAGATAAATTTCACAAGAAAATTTATTTTAAATTTCTTAAAATGTTGCTGTTGTTGCTGTATGAGCAGAGTTTAAGCAATTATATTTTTCTTGTTCTAATATTCCACACGGTGTTTTTTGATTCCCAAAAGTTTTATATTCCCTTTATCACTTTATATTCCCAAAAGTTGACCTATTCTTCTGTTTCTTCTTCGATATTCAGGCTTTCGGGTGCTAGTTTAATCAGGCCTTTTCTTCTTTCTACAAAAGGTAAGAATGCAGCTGTAGCTGCAACCTAGTTAGGAAAGAACCGCTTAAGACGCATTTAAAAAAAAATCCGTCAAGTGAGGAAAAATATATGGCTTTTGCGGAAATGATAACCATTATATCAGTTAGTGTTAATGGTAATTTTTTTAGAACAAATTTATGAGCATTTTTAAAAATAGCCTGAAACTAAAATAAAGCGTGAGATCAATATAAAAAAATACACCAACGGAATCGCCAAGTCCAAAAACCTTACATGGGAAGCTTACAGTCTCCTGGAAACTTTTTTTTTTGCATAGGTAACACCAATGTG
This sequence comes from Artemia sinica, assembly GCA_027921565.1. Lineage (NCBI taxonomy): Eukaryota > Metazoa > Arthropoda > Branchiopoda > Anostraca > Artemiidae > Artemia > Artemia sinica. The sequence goes on along the minus strand of CM051259.1, from coordinate 13,851,456 downwards.
TCCCTTTTCTTGCTTTTTTTCTGCTGTTTAAGCACTCGTTTTAAATCAAGTTGCTACATCTAGTCGCTTTTGTAATTAACAAAACGCAATATTTAAAATACAAACGATATTTTTTACAAAAAAACTGAAAGTTCATGTACAAGATGACGAATGACGTCATGATCGTATCTTACAACCGTAAATGATATTAAAAGTAAAACTATGTGAGGATGTCGGTTATAAATGGGGTTCGTTCTTTGCCATGTCCAGCTAAGAAAAATTGGAAGGCTGTTTTCTGTGTGTGACACAGGAAATAGCACTCCACTTGTAACCCAAGGGTTACAGCAGTAGTTTCATCGTGTACAAGTAATTATGCAAATTGTATGTAATTGTACAAGTAATAACCCTAGTTTTTTAACCCTTGGAAAAAAAACAGGAGTATATTTAATTAATTTTTGCATGGGTAACACCAATATGTCCTTTTTCTTGCTTTTTTCTGCTGTTTAAGCACTCATTTTAAATCAAGTTGCTATATCTAGTCACTTTTGTAATTAACAAAACGCAATATTTAAAATACAAACGATATTTTTTACAAAAAAACAAAGTTCATATACAAGATGACGAATGACGTCATTATCGTAGCTTACAACCGTAAATGATATTAAAAGTAAAACCATGTGAGGATGTCGGTTATAAATGGGGTTTGTTCTTTGCCATGTCCAGCTAAGAAAAATTGGAAGGCTGTTTCCTGTGTGTGACACAGGAAATAGCACTCCACTTGTAACCCAAGGGTTACAGCAGTAGTTTCATCGTGTACAAGTAATTGTACAAATTGTATGTAATTGTACAAGTAATAACCCTAGTTTTTTTTAACCCTTTGAAAAAAAAACAGGAGTATATTTAATTTTTACAAAAAAGAAAAGCCATTAGTTCGTTCTGTTCAAGTTGCAGCCTCGTAGAGAAAAATACAGAATCTGCAATACAATGTTTACATTTCCCTGTCAAACAGTCAAATCAAAATGTAATTAGTCAAAAGATTTGTCCTAAATGTAAATTTTTCCTGAAGTAATTTTCTAGAAAAAAGTTAATCAATTTTTTGTTTAATTTTTCTTTTCCCTGACCCTTTTTTCGCTTTTTTTTCAGCAGAGTGAGAGTTTAATCCCTGAACGGTAGAAAAAAATTAGGGCATTAAGAATCAATGCGAGCAGATTTGTTTTCAGTTGAGGTTCCCTTGGTTTTAAACTTTGACTGAAATGTTTTCATGGCCTGAATTTTTAATCAGGTTTTAAACTTCTCACCTGCGTACAATTCTTGCACGGGGCCAACACAATAACGGTTACTTTCCCTTCAGCCACAGTCAACAATGTGAGAGCTTAGGTAAAGTCTAAAAATCTGTTGTAAGGAAATTACCACAACTGGTGTCCTTTTTGAGTGAGCATAAAAAAAATCAAACATAATAATACATCTTTTACTAGTAATTACTACACTACAATGCCAATGGGACTCTCCTCCTGAACAGGAAGATCAGAGTTCGAGTTGCTTACTAGTAACGATTGTTGCCAGAAGTCACTAAATATGGTGAACTAGATGTAGTAAACACCATATCTAGTGCATTTTTCTTCTTTTATTCGTTTTTAAGTAATGGCGCTACAGACTTGACTTGCTGACCTAATTCCGAACCCAGTAAAAACCAATTTACTAGGAAAAATTATTTCATGAAGGCATGATGGCGAAGAGTATTTAGTTGAAATCCATGCTGTCTAAAGGCGTACTATTTCAAGAATGTGCTAAGGATATTGATTAAAAGTTTTCAGGATGCGCTCAGGTAAATCATAACATACCATGGGCTTCAAGGTTTGTCAAAAGAGAGTATGTTATTTTAGCGCAGCAAGAGGGTATGTAAAGAGAATACAAATAATAGCAGAACGAAATTACAAATAGTCTAAGAGTTATATATCTGTTTGGAATAAAAACAGGAAGGAAGAATTGAATTCTTGTCACAATTTCTTAATTCGATTGGAAATTCTTGTTACCCACCATGTGACTAAGACTAAATAGTAACGACGATTATGCTAACGTGTAATTTAAATAATTCAGAGGGTATGTGCAATGGAAAGGGTCTATGCCTTTACCCCTCCCCTCGGGAAATATCCCCACTGGAAACTACCCACCCATCGAAAAATACTCCCTGTAGAAAATACCCCCCCTGGAAAACACCCCACAGAAAATACCTCCCTTGAAAACTTCTTCCCTCGATATATAAGACTAACTTCTCCCTTCAATATTAAACGAACAGAAATTAATTAAAAAAAAATCCACAACTTAAGTTTTTCAAAGAAAAGTAAAGAACTCCATTAAACCAAAAATGAACAAAAATAATATAAAATACTCTATCAAGCGTGAAACTACCACAAATCAGCATCCATAAATAAATGAAACCCGAAACGAACAGAAATTACAATAATTAACCGAGTCAAACTCAAAACGAGCAGAAATTAACATGAATAGGGCTCAAAACCCCTATGCCTTCCCAAGGCCAGAACATAATTTGCACTTAACTGAAAAAAATATAAATGTTTTTACTTTTAAAACTTTAATAAATCCAATAATATTAACATTTTGATTAATAAATATCAGTATTCTTCTTTTATTGCCTGAGTTTTCAAACACCTTTGGTCCTCAGTTTCATAGATTATGAGCAAGCGTTCGATTCTGTTGATAGAAGAGCTTTGGTAAAGGTTTTATCCTTGTATGGTATACCAGACAAATGCATTAAAGTGATTAGTGCTATTACGAGAATAACACCGCTGCGGTTAAGGTAGGAAATGAGGTTAGCAGCTGGTTTTTGTATTAAATCAGGAGTTAAGCAGGGTTGTGTTCTCCCCCTTTATAGGATTATTTTGACGCACTTTTGTTTTAAGGAGCATAGGAAAGGACCACGAATCAAATGGGGAGGAAAAAGTCTCCTGGACTTGGATTATAATGATGCTTTAAGAATCCTAGATGAAAGTGTGAGCAAAAGAATGAAGTTTTAGAGATTTTGCGAGTCAGGGTGCTAGAATTGGTTTGAAAATTAATGTTAGGAAGACTAAGTCCCACTAAGGCTAGGAATAAGTGAAGATGAAAAGGTGACGTTGGATAATGAAAAGATTGATCAGGTAGGCAGCTTCACTTACCTTGGTAGCATTATTAGTAAAGATGTGGGAGCAGTGAAGATGTTAAAGTAGAATAGCCAAGGCTCAGGGTGTTTTTCACAGTTAAAAAAAAGTTTGGAAAAATAGGAAGATAAGTTCTGCAAACCAAGATTAGAATATTAGAAGCTACAGTGATGACAGTGGTCAAATATGGCTCTGAAGCATGGACGCTCCAAAAAGCAGATGAAGATTTGCTAGATGTTTTCCAGAGAAATTGCTTAGGATTTTTCTGGTACCCGGGCTGACTGACCGTACTTCAAACAAATGGCTATACGAAAAATGTGGTTCAATACCGCTTCTAGGGCTATAATGAAAGGCTGAGTTGGCTAGGGCACGTTGTGCGGATGAAGGATGACAGACTGTCGAAGATTATTCTTTTCGGCCAACCGTCTAGGCTAAACGGTAAGCAGGTTGTTCCCCGTCTGGGGTGGGAGGACGTCATAAAGAAAGATTTAAAGGAAATGGAACTTCGAGGGCGGGTGTAAAAAGGGAGGCTTTGATAGATTGGGGTGGATGAGGAGCGTGCGTAGCTGTGTTGGCCTCAGGCGGCTTGGTGCTGCGGTGAGTGGTTGTTGTTATAGTAGTGTAGTAGTAGTAGTAGTAGTAGTAGTAGTAGTAGTATAGTAAGTAGTATATAGTAGTAGTAGTAAATATCAGTATATGTTATATTAAACCGAATATGCACATTCATTTATATTTTTTGCAGAAAAGTGCAAATTATGTTCTGGCCTTGGGAAGGCATAGGGGTTTTGAGCCCTACTCATATTAATTTTCTGCTCGTTTGATTTGACACGGTTATTCATTGTTCGCGGTTGACAAGGTTATTCGTTTATCGATGCCGATCTGTGGTAGTTTCACGCTTGGTAGATTATTTGATTTTACTTTTGCTCGTTTTTTGGTTTAATGGAATTCTTTACTTTTCTTGAAAAACTTATTTTGTGGAAAACGTTTTTTCTAATTAATTTCTGTTCGTTTTATATTGACATAATCTTTTCAGGGAAAAAGAAAATAATACTTTAAATCTTTTAATTTGTTTAGACTACATAGTTTGGCCTGCTATTAGTATGCTGGAGAAAGTTTTCAGCAATTTTTAACAGCATACACCCTTTTAAAAATCTGGACACAAATAGTTTGTTTAATTTAGTTTCATACCTCCTCTAGTTGACCCGAAATAGAAAACTTGATACCATTCGCAAAAAAATCTGTTGACTTTCTTTGATAGCTTGAATATACTTACGCTATTTGGATTTGATTAAATTTTAAGAGCAGAAGTAGCCCCGAAAGTTTGAACATAATACCCTCAGTCGTTCTTGGGATACTGCTGAGATGCCTTATGGGAATTAGCATTAACACACTACATTTTGATTTAATCTTAAGGGAACACATAGTTTTATAAAACATAATGGGCACATGGGGACGGTGGGTGTCGGGAGGGGAATTAGTAGCCCTCCAATAAGCTTATCAACTATTAAAAAGTGCACACAGCCCTTGTCTATATGTTTAATCGAATATAGGTTTAATTGTCGAAGTTTCTACGACAACTCCTTCACGATTACGACATGAACTGGTCTAAAAAAAAAAACAAAAAATAAATCACATTGTACCGCACATAGCTCAGTTACTACTACAAATAAATGTCCAAAGCATTCCAATCGCTTTTCACGACAATTAAAAAAGTGGCACTAGCCTCCTGTTTCAATTTCCTAATCGAATGAAACCCTTTTTGAGATTTCATACGGTCAACCACTTTTCTGTCAAAACACCGATTATAGAGCCCCACGGGCACAAATTACAAGACCCTTGCCTACTGAGGGCTGTGAGAGGGTTTATCCTCCTCAAAGGAACCTAATTTCCAGAACTTGACAACTATGATGTGAGAACACAAAATGGCTAGCTCAGAATTTTGATTGTGAGGTATTGTGGGGAAATGGTGGGAGGAGAGGGACGTTAGTTGCCTCACCAATCACTTTCACTATATAACATAGGGCGACTAGCCCTTTCAATTTGACACTTGGAATGAGCCCTTTGAAGTTTTCTACGCCCACACCTTTCTATAAGAACCTTAAATGCTCTTCGCAAGGGCCATAGCTTTACTACCCTTGCCTGAGTGTTTGTCATCCTCAAAGACCTAATTTGCCGAACTCTCCAACTCACGGTGAACAGAAATTGCTATATCTCAAAATTTTGATTGGATGTGTTTGGGGAATGTGGTGGGAGCGGTGAGAGGGGGTTAGTTGTCCTCCAATCACTTCCCAATATCAAAGGCACTAGCCCTTCATTTTCAATCGAATAGCTCTTTTGAACTTTCTACGACAAATTTCTATAAACAGACCTTAGATGCCCACCAGGTATAACTTCCAACCTGGCCCTGGGGCTGATTGGGGACTTTCATCCTCAAAAACTTAATTTCCGGACTTTCTACTACTTGGACAAACTTGCTATCTAAAAATTTTGATTGGATGAGTTTTGGGGAAATAGTGGGTGTTGAGAGGCATTAGTTTATCCTCTAATCAGTTTTAAAATAGAAAAGGTACAAGCCCTTCTCATTTCAATCTAAGAAGCCCTTTTTGAAGTTTCACAACATCGCTATCAATAAAAACCTTGTCTGCCCCCAGGGCATAACTTAGAACCCTTGCCTGAGGTGCTGTGAGGGGGTTATTATCCTCAAGGACCTAATTACCACAACTCCCTAAGCAGAGGCGTCCCGACGTCGTTTTCTTCGGGGGGGGGGATCTTCGTAATTTTACCGAATGGCTACCTGATTTAGCCGAATTTTTCGCAGAAATCCAGAATTTTTCCTAAATTTCGGCCAATTTTTGCAAAATTTCTGCGAAATTTTTGCTTCGGCGAATTTTACTGAATGTAAAAAAAGGGGGGATACTGCTGAATGCCTTATTGGAATTAGCATTAACCAGTGTATTTGGTTTAATGTCTTAAGGCCGACTTTAGTTTTTTAAACATAATGGTCAAACGGGAGGGTGGGCGTGGGAGGGGAAGTAGTTACCCTCCAATCACTTCAACTATTAAAAAGGGCACTAGCTCTTTCATTTTCAATTGATGAGCCATTTTCGAGTTTCTACGACAACTCCCTTCGATACGAAGTGCCCTTGGTCTAAACAAAAAAAAAAAATAGTACATTGTACCCACATCGCTCTTTACCTATAAAAAATGTTAAGCTTCCAATCACTTTCGACTGTAAAAAGGGTACTAGCCCTTTTCATTTCCAATCAAATGATGTTTCGCGTCAATGCTTTCCATTAACACCTTTAAGCCCCAGGGCATAATTGCAACCTTGCCCCTGAGGCTGTGAGTGGTCTGTCATCCTCAAAGACCTAATTTCTAGACCTTTCAACTACGTTGAACAAAACCTGCTATTTCAAAATTTTTGATTGGATTGCTTGGCGAAATGGTGAGCGGAGAGGGGGGTTACTTGCCCCTCAATCACTTCCGACTATTAAAACGTGCATTAGCGCTTGTTCATTTACAATCCAATTAGCCCTTTTTGAAGTTTCTACGACAACGATTTCTATAAAAAACCTTATATGACCTCAGAACAATAACCTACAACCCCTTGCCCTTAGGCTGTTTAGGGGTTTTTCATCCTCGATACCCTAATTTCCAGAACTTTCAATTACGTTGAACAAAATGGGCTATCTCAAATTTCGATTGGGATGTGTTTTGGGAAATGGTTGTATGAGAGCGGGGTTAGTTGCCCTGAATAACTTTCGACTATTTAAAAAGGGCACTAGCCCCTTCAATTTCCACTGATGAGCCTTTTTGAAGTTTCTAATGACAGTTGCACCTTGCCCTGAGGGCTGTGGGTGGAGTGTTCATCCTGGAAAACATAATTTCATGACCTGTCAACTACGTTGAACAAATGGCTATTTCAAAATTTTGATTGGAGATGTTTGGGGTATGGTGGGTGGGCGTGAGAGGGGGGTTTACTGGCCCTCCACTTACTTTACGACCTATTAAAAAGGGCAGCTGAGCGCCTTTGAATTGGCATCGAATGCAGTCCTTTTGGAAGTTTCTACGACAACGCCTTCTATAAAACAAACACTTAATATGCTCCCAGGGCATAAACTTTCCAACCCTTGCCCTGAGGGTCTGATGGGGAGAGCGCCTCCTCCAAGACCTAACTTCATCTGAAAACTTTCAACTGCGTTGAACAAAATGGCTATCTTAATATTTTGATGGGATGGCGTTTGGGGGGGAGTCGAGGGGCGCGAAGGGGGGCTGGTGGCCCTCCAATTCACTTTCTGACTATTAAAAGAGCACTAGCCACTCCGAACTTGTCCAATCGAATGAGGCCCTTTTCGAAGAAATCTTCTAACCGACGGAGCTCCTTCGATAAAAACGATATTAGTGCCCGGGTCAGGAGCATAACAGAACAGCCCTACCTGAGGGCTGTGGTGGGGATGGTTCATCCTCAAAGAAACACATTTCGTGACCTTTCAACATGCGTTCAAAAAATGCTAATCCCTAGGCAGCGTTGAGTGCGATCTGCCTGGATGAAAAGGTGGGCGTGAGACGGGGTGGTTAGTTGGAACCAACACCACCCCCTACGCTCACTGTCAGACTATTAAAAAGAGCACTAGCCACTTTGGGAATTTCAAATCCCAATGCGCCCTTTTTTGAAGTTTCTATCGACAGACAGCGCTTCGTATAAAAACCGTATATGCCCCCTGGCACTAACTCTTACAACCCTTTGCCCCGAGGGCTGGAGGGGGAGTTCCATCCGTCCAAAGACCTATGATTCTTATCTAGAACATTCAAACTACGCTGAACAAAATGGCTATCTCTCAAAATTTGGATGGGATGTTTCTTGGGGAAATAGATGGGCGCGGGGAGGGGTGCTAGTTGGGCTACTATGCCCTCCAATCACTTTCGACTATTAAAACGGGCACTAGCCGCTTAGAATTTTCCAATCGAAAGAAAGCCGTTTTTGAAGTTTCTACGACCACAGCTTCTATAAAACCACATCTATATGCCCCCAGGCAGCATAACTTACAAACCCTGCCATGAGGCTGTGGGGGAAGGTCCTCCTCAAAACGAGAATTTCTATCTTGACAATCAACTACGCAGAACAACATGGCTATTTCTCAACAGTTTGATTGGATGGTGTATTGGGGGAATGATGGGCGTGGGGGGACTAGCGTGCCCTCCAATCACTTTCGAGACTATTAAAAAGGGCACTAGCCCGTTCGAATTTCCCAGAACGAATGAGCCTTTTTCGAAGTTTCTACGACAACTATTTCGATACCAAGTGCCCTGGTATTTGAAAAAAAATTTTGATATGAAGCCCCCCAAAAATGTTTGGGGAATGGCCAGCGTGAGGAGGGGGGGGGTTAGTTGCTTTCCAATTATCTTTCAAATATGAAAAGAGCACGTAGCCTTTGAATTTCCAATCGAAATGAGCCCTTTTCAAGTTTTTTTCCAACAAGCTTTCATAAAACCTTTTATGCCCCAAGGGGCATAACTTACAACGCCTTGCCCTAAACTGTGGGGGAGTATCCAGCTCAAAGATATAATTTTCGGACCTTTTAACTACATTGAACAAAATAGCTATCTCAGAATTTTGACCCCGAGGGCTTTGGAGGAGGGGGGCTTTCATCCTAAAATACCTAATTTCCAGAACTTTTAACTACTTGAACAAAATGGCTATCTCAAAATTTTGATTGGATGTGTTTGGGGAAAAGGTGGATGTGATAGAAGGTTTAGTTGCCCTCTAAACACTTTCGACTCTTAAAAAGGGCACTAGCCCTTTGAATTTCCAATCAAACGAACCTTTTTTGAAGTTCCTACGACAACGCTTTCTATAAAAATCTTATATGCCCCCAGGGTATAGCCTACAAACCTTGCCCTGAGGGCTGTGGGGGAGTGTCCTCCTCAAAAACATAATTTATATCTTAAATGGCTATCTTAAAATTTTGATTGGATGTGTTTGGTGAAATGGTGGGCGTAGAAGGGGTGTTAGGTGCCTTTCAATCACTTTCGACAATTAAAAAGGGCACTAGCCATTTCAATTTCCAATCGAATGAGCCCTTTTTGAAGTATCTACGACAACTCCTTCGATACCAAATGCCGTGTCTAAAGGAAAAATAACACATAATAAATAATACATTGTGCCAACATCAATTTCTACTTAGGCAGCGCTACTGTGCTGCCTATGATAGTATTTAGTTCAGAAGGAGACACAAACTAGGCTAGTACATTTTTGTGCACTAGGGACGAATAATCTAGAATTTGTTTAGGGACAAACGTAAAGGGAGCTTTGGTAATTATCCCGAGCATGAACCACCCTTAAACCCAAAACTGCTTTGAATTTCTGGCCATCATTTACTCAAATTATCACCATTTCTGTTTTACAAACACCCCCCCCCCCCGGAAACAGAAATAATTTTTTACTTACGTTTTTTATGGTATATTCACTTCCTCACTTTTTAATCTTTCAATTACAATTTAAGGAAAGTATCTGAAAATCTGAGTTATTATTACTAATAGGACGATAATAAGCAATAACTTAACACTTTAAACAAGTGTTCAGAGCACTAATCGGTCATTTTTAAAGGAATCCATGTTGTGATCCGTAATGTTTAGCTTTCAGTATACCGAAATTGTCAATCTAGCATTGAGGGACTTAAAGAAAGCAGCCTCATCAACCGTTTTTTAGAATGTTCTTGCGGATGAGGTTTTGAACCGAATATATTTCTCTTTTAGGTTAAATAATAATTTATTTTCCTTTCACTTGAAAATGTGTTTTGCCAATGTGTTTATTAAGTTGCGTTTGTTTTCGGTTTCATTTATTTTTTCTCTGTAATTTATTTTATGTTACGCTATAATCGCTTTTTGATTTGGTTTTTATTAGTTTTAGCCTTGGAGCTACCCTTTACTTGCTGGTTAAAAAGACTTGTTTAATCTTTGAAATTAATTTTTGCTTGCATTTTTCATTAATGCTACTTTATCATATCTGGTGGAGAAAATTTCATGTTTATTTCAATACTGTAGTTGTTAAGAACTAGTGTACCGAGTGTAATTTAAATTTGTTTAAAGTGTAAGAACTTTCTGGGGGGGGTACTCTGTTTGTGGACTCTTTTACACTTATCTTAATGTACTTATTAGAGTATGTCCATCCAAAGGAATCGAGTTTTAGCATGGAATCAAGTATTTTTCTAATTATTTTGTTAATATATAATTTAGATTTCTCCCCCCCCCCCCTCAGAATTGAAATTAGACCCTCTCAAAACGTCCTGAAACGCTCTGACAATTACATTTTGAATCATCATATTGGTTCCTGAGATTTTGTAGATAAATTATTTTACAAATATGAACACATAGATGAGAGTCTTGATTTAGTCTTTAAAGTGGTAACACCTTTTCTGGATCTTATGAACTTGAAACTTGATAGGATGTTAAATTAATTCAGTCACCGGGGTGAATTGCGTGACAAGTCTTTCAAAACCTACTGAACTAGTTCCTGGACATTTATTTATATTTTGTAAAAGTGGTTTGAACTCAAATTATTCCAGTGATAATATTGGAGAATAGCCATCACGCAGTGCTAATATAAATAAATAGGACATCCGATATTAGAGTCAATTTACGCTGCAATTGAGGCGGGGAAAGAAAAATAAGCAGAAGAGGGGTGGAGAGTTGTTAGCAAGAGCCGTGGTACCCGCTGGGCTTTCCCCTAAATTGCGGCGACAAGGTTAGACAGCCTCCAACGCTTCCCTTACTTCTCTCGCATGGAAACCACCAGAAAAATTATTCAATGAATTAAAGTTGTTACTGGCGCTTTTGCTTAATTTCCAAAGCGTTTACCATTCTTTGGATTGGGAAGGCTCTATTCAAAAACACTATTGTAAGTGAAAATGACTGATCTTGGAATTTGGGCGAAAGATAAACTTTTTTATAATCCAGTGTTGAATTTCATACAGAAAATATCGAACAACGGATTACTTTTTTATAATCCAGTGTTGAATTTCATACAGAAAATATCGAACAACGGATTTCCCACGATTCGATCAAAGGAAATACTTTAGATCCTTTTTCGGCTACTGATGTATTGGATGCGAGAAAGCTTTTCCTCCAGAAAAGTGTTTCCGAGGGAAGTTCCCGCCCAGGCGAGTTGGCATCAATGCCCAGCCAAATGGTATTGCCGATATTATTGCAGCGTTTGAAAGATGCAACTCTGAAGATATAGATGTGCCAGATTTTGTAATAAGGAACGCGATTGAAATCCCGATAATTCCTGCTTCGGCATATTCCGTGCTTAGTAGTAAGGTAAACACCTGTTTTTAATTGAATTACACACTTTGTCAGAAAAGCTTCAAACCCAGCCGCCTTTCCCCTCCACCGCTCCCCTTCAGTTAAAGATAAACCTACGTATGCAGTAATTGTGAAAAACGTTCCTACCGACTTAAGTGATCCTGGTTTGTGAAATAATAAATTGGATACGCTTGAAGGTCATGAAGGGATTCTAAGTCTAAAACCTGACGTTCAGAATGAAAAATGGATCGTAGTTACTCGAGATAGACAGTCAGCCATATCCCTTGCCGCCTCCGCATCTAAGAGCCTACCTAATGTTCAAACTAAGGTCCTTGACCAAAAAGCACTTGGTGTTGTTCGGGTATCCCTAAAAATGTAACAAAATCATCTCTAATGGAAAGTATACTGGGATTAGCTCGTGCTATAAAAATAGGACACTCAAATTGTTTTCGTTTGGAATTTTTTGGATCAGCTAGCACTGAAAATGCAATTAACCATGGTCTCTGACTTGAATATGCTCTTTTTCGTGTTGAAGTCTATCAAGAATTACCGCGTCACTGTTTCCGGTGCCAAGGGGTAGATCACCCGACTGCTAGATAACCACGTTCTCCTGATTCACGAAAATGTTCCCGCTGTTCTGGGGCTCACGAAAACCCCACAGAGAACCCTTGCTCAGCTCCTAAGTTTCGCCAATTGCGGAGGAAAGCATGTTTCTTTTAGTTTAAAATGCCCGGTATTGAGAAATGCGCTTCATCGACATTATGATGACTTCTCCTTCAGCCTTAAGTTTTGTTCCTCTGAACATTAATGGTACTAAAGATAAGGATCTGCTAATTCACGAGCTGCTAAATTTTGATGTTGTATTCTTACAGGAGCATCATCTTTCTAAAGTTACTACGACCAGTATAAGACGGGTCTGCTGCCTTGATATATTTATTCGAGAAGCCAAAAAGACCCGCGGTCGCCCTTTCGGCGGTACTGCCATCTTCATTCGATCGGGATATCAGCCTATGCAAATTTATTCTGATGCTAACATTTCAGCAATCCAGTGTAACAACATGGCTTTTTGTAAATGTGTATCTCCCATGTAATCTTCGAAATACTCAGTCATTTACTGCTTTTGCTAAAGCTTGCCATAAACTGAAATCTCATTTCACAAAATTTGCGGATAAAAATGTTGATTGGATCCTAGCAGGGGATATGAATACTAACATATTGACCTCATCTGATCGCTCTGAACTCCTGCTAGAGTCTCTGCCAAGTGTCTATCATTTCGCTGCTAAGAACCTAGCTTATACTTACATTCATAATCGAGGCTCCGTTAAATCCAACCTCGGACCATACTATTGTGTCTAAGTGCGATCTAATTAAACCCGAGGTGTCTGTTGATGAAGATAAATTCAATGATGACCATCTCCCTATTTTGTGCCTAATTGAGCCTCCTGATGTTCAAGCCCACTTTAAGGGTCCCCATTCAAAATGGTATCAAAAGCCCAATTGGAATCAGATAAACGTTGAGATGTATGTTACTACTTTATGTACTCCACTCTCAATTATTAAAGTCCCGTTTCACTTGCTCCAGACTTCCATTAATTGCCCTGATTCTAAGGAAGACCTAAATTCGTATTATTACCAGACTGTGGAATGTTTAAAGTCGGCCGCAAAAGCTGCAGTTCTGTTTGAGCACATGCGTTCTGGGTCTCGCAAGCTCCTGCGGAATATACACCTGAAAGTGAAAAAGAGTGAAGAACCGCGCAAAGTTTTGGTGGCGACTGTGGAACGCTTGTGATCGACCTTCTTCCGGTGCTGTGTTTACAGTCAAGCAAAAAACGAAGAAAGAATACAAATCCTGTTTACGTAATGCAAGGCTCAACGCGTGGGACGCTCCAAATAGTAAAATGACCTAGAATAGAGTTATCATAGCAGTAAGTGTACTCCCTCAAGCTCAGTCTAAATTGAACCTTATGAATTTTGTGCACCATTATAGTGACATATTTTCCTGGATTCAACCAGTATGTTCAGAAACATTTTTCTAATCTACTTAGTATTGTCCTGCCAGTGTCTCTTTGTCAACATAGAGTTCTTGCGATAGGTATGAGTGATTTATGTCGCGCGCTGAAGAAAGTAAAAAGATCAGATTGTACTGATTGTGATGGCCTATGTTTTAGGAATTTTGCTTATGATTGCCCATTTTTGTTGAAACACCTGCAATTATTATTCGATTGTGTAGCTCAATCTCTGGTTTTCTGATAGTTTTCTTTCTGGTAGTGTCACGCCTATACTAAACAATGTAAAGATCCAGATTCACGTTCGAATTACAGACCGATTACTGTATCTTGTTTTATGATTAAGATTTTTGAGTACATTCTTTTGCCTGAAATAATTTCTAAGTGCGATTTTTTTTCTTTTCAATTAGGATTTAGGAGAGGAGTTGGCTACCCCCAAGCACATCATGTGCTCTGCCGGTTGTTAAAAGAAGCTTTGGCTCAAAAGCATTCATTGTATTGCTGCACAGTAGACAGTCCGGGGCCTTTGACAGTGTTGTTCACGCCCAGACATTGTATTCCCTCTGTTCTGGAGTTAATTATTCAGTTATTTCTATATTGCGATATTGGTATGATAATTTTTATGTGTGTATTAAGTGGATGTCACATATTTCTGCTTCGGTAGCTGTTAGGAAAGGCGTTAGACAGGGTGGTGTTTTATCTCCTTATATATTTAAATGTGTCCTCGCTACTTGTTTAAAACATTTTATCTCCTACTGTGTTTTTTCGTGATATCGGTTTAAGTTATGTTGCATATGCCAACGATGTCCTTTTAGATAGTTTTTCTCGTCGAGGGTTGGCTCTGAATTTCCGTAAGCTGTGTTCTCTACTTAGTGATATTGGCCTATCTGTTAATATGGGAAAGTGTGAGTTTATGTGCTTTAATAGTAGAACTTCTGTATCTCCACTAAAAGATGGTTCGATTTCATTACCTTGTTTGGATAATATTAAGTGGCTTCGTATATCGTTTTGCCCGTCTATTTCTGAAACTTGCTCCGAGTTGGTTACTAATCCATTAAAATATTCGTGTGTCGTATGGTAAGATATCTCCAAATAGGGGGAGTTGTAACCGTAAGGGTCTAGTTCGGCTTTATAATAGTTTGACTCTCCAGGAGTAAATTTCCAATCTGGATTCCATCACCTGCTGAGAAAAAAAGATTTACGGAGACTTAGAAGGGTTACTTTAGATATTGTAAATGTTTAATGTATTTACCCGGCCGTTTCAGAAACAGAAATATTGTATCCCGTTATGGTGTTATTGATGCTTGCGCGAGACTGGTCACTGTGGCTTCTAATACGATTACGAATACTTGTATTGTTGTTTCTGTCACCGACCCCCTAGCTTGCTTTATTCATCATGCTATCGGTTAAATTGTATCTTTGTTGTTTTTGTTTATTTTCGTATTGAAGTTGTTATTTTTTTTCTTTTGTATTTACTCCGCAGTGTCATTTCTAATGTTCATTTATGTGTTATAAATAAACTAAATTAATACCTTTTAATTCGTCTTGGTAATAGACTGTAAAACAGGCCTAATAGCAGAAAGACTCTAGGGGAATATCAAAATAAATATTTCTAGACTCCCCTCACTTCTTTCCACCAATACGATATTTTAAGTCCCCTCACACTTAATGAAATTTTTATCTTTATCCCCCCTTTAAGCTATTTCTGCGATTGTCCAAGTGGATTGTTTTGAAAATTTGTGTGGACATTAGGTCTGTTCTCAGGGCCGTAGGTCATTTCGTTATTATATATTCAATGAAACCCGGTGGATAACACCTAGTAGTTCCAACCCAATCGGAGACCTGGGATTAAACATACCCCTCTGTTTTAACAAAATATGTCTCTCTATACTCGGTAATTAGTGAACTTTAGGTCCCCTAAAAGAGAGAAAGGGTTACACTGACTCAGGATGTATATTTCTAAGGCCTTTCAGTCATCTTGAACAAAACAACTATCCAAAGATCGTTTTGTGAAGCGCCTGGCATATACGAAGCCACCAAGGAACATATTTTTCCTTGGAGGAGCCATTGCAAGCCGTTTGAAGGCGTCTGGCATATAAAAGGCTAATTTTATCCATATTCTAATGTGTCTGACTTCCATTGTTCACCAAAATCCATCTACAGAATTTGACAAAGAAAAACAACTAAAAAAACTATGTGGTATCGCTTGCCAAAAGTTGGCTTAAGCCACTAGCTTTGAGGAAAGAAAAGTTATGGTCCCTCAAATGGTTCCAATGGTTCCGTTTGGTAATTTAAATATCTTCCCAAAAGTTTCGGTAGCCCTGAAAGGCCCTTAATGTGACCTAAATTTCAGATAAAAGTTATATCCTTCAAAGACCACTTTCTCAGATTTATTTTTTGTTGGTCCCTAATCTGCATCTTTACCACATATCGGGTAAAAGAGGTAAAGAGGGTTGTAGGGAATGACATTCTAGTCAGACTTACGACATGATTTTCTATGGTCCTGATGGCACAATAGCGCTGCCTTAGTAAAAAGTAGAGTAGGCAGTATGCATTATTTATTTATTTAATTGAATTTTCACCAAGCCACCTCGTAGCTTGTCTAAAAACGAAGAAAAATCTGTCTTAAAAACATCGGAAGGATCTCATTCGATTGGAAATGGAAAGTTCTAGTGCCCTTTTTATAAGTCACAAGGGATTGGACGGCAACCAAACCCCAAACTATGATCAAAATTTGACGATAGAGATTTTGTTCAGCATAGTTGAAAGGCTCAATAACTGCGCCTCTGGGGATGACATAACTTTCAAATCTGGGACAAGGAATTTTCCTGTTGTTTACACATAGGGTTCGCTATTGGAAAAGGGGACATTTACCTACTTACTTTAGTAACTATTAGTAACAAAAGAGTAACTACAACCATTCACACCTTCTTTTATTTACTATGGATTAAATGTGTCGCAAAGTTCAAACAATGATAGCACATATTTTAATTTACTTTTTCTTCATGCAGTAGATTAACAGAGAGGGTTGTTAGTTCAGTATTACTTTTATCATTTCCTTCATACAATTAGGAAAAAATAGAAATTTGATTAATACAGCCGTTCTGACCTTGCCACTCCTACTCTTGCAACAAGAAGTCCTATTGTTGCTGCTTCAAGAGTACCAAAAGTTCAGTTTTCATTGGCAGATTCTGGCGCCAGGTCCTGGAATCATAACGACCGGTATTATGTTGACAGACCTGTCATAAAATGACGCGTCTTCATTCGTCCAGATCCTGGAACCTATCAGTGAAGAACCAAAAAGTAAACTGTAGCAAGGTCAGAACAGTTCTAAAGGGGGTCACCGGTTTTTAAGAATTTCACACGTTTCTGACATTTTTTTCACAGGTCTTAAAAATCTGTGATGGCATCATTGTTATATTCTTACTGGGGAAAGTTTAAATTCCAGAAAGATGGGTACGAACTCATATTAAATTTGTGTTTTGGAATCAGCTGGACAGGTAAGCTAAATGTTTTTTAGATTTGCAGATGAAAGATTGTTCTATTGCTATTAAAACTAACGGTTTTGAGAGTCTATTGTACAAGAATAGGCCTAAGTTTAGAATCAGTCGAAAAATACAATAAATAGGCTATGTCTTTGAGGATGATTTAATACCCTACAGTCCCCGGGGAAGGTCTGCAAGTTGTGAACTTAGCCCAATGTTTACATATAGGCTAGTATTGGTTATTGGGAAGTATACAGAAGTTTTCAGGGGGGATTTGTTTTGGTAGTTGAGGGATGGTAGTGGGTCAGGTGTTACATGGGAGGATCTTTCCATGGAGGAAGGGACATTGCTATGAAGGGGGCGCTGGATTTCCCAGCATTATTTAAAAAAACAATCAGAAATTAAATCATAAAAAGAAACAATTTTTTCTACTGAAGTAAGGAGCAACATCAAAATTTTAAACAAACAGAAATTAATATGTATATGATTGGGTTTGCCCCCTACTGATTACCTCACTATATATTCTAAAGTTTTTTGGTACTTTCATCAGAGCTATTTATTCTAATTAACGGCCTTTTGTGATTAAGGGGTCATTCTCAACAAAATTGGAACAAAACTTGAAGTTAGCATAAAGAGTGAGGTATTGACTAGGGGGCAAACCCCCTAATATATGTAATAAAAATATAGAAATACAGAACTTTGTTACATAGGCTAAGTTAATTTGTAAGTTACATCTGAACAAAATTTTGAGAAACCCATTTAGCAAAAAAAGAGTAAAATTAATATGCAAATTTTGTTTTAATTATTCACATACTGCAAGCCAAACTAAAAGCTACATTAACTCAAAAATGTTCAGAAATTAAATAAAAAAGAAACAAGTTTTTTTTAACTGAAAGTAAGGAGCAACAAGTAAGGAGTTCCATATATGAAAGGGGCTGTCCCCTCCTCAACCCCTCACTCTTACACTAAGTTTGACTCTGTCTCACAACTTTGTTTTTTAAAACAATAAAAAACTTATAATTTAATATTTATCTGCAAAGATAGATACTAATATTAATAGCAGGGGTATAACCAAATGAAATCATCAAGGTTAAAAATCCATCTGTATTTGATCCATTATCCAATAGAACAATGTTAAAATCTCCTATTATAAAAATAGAACTTTGATGTGGGTTCTTTTTCAATTGTTCTTCAAGCAATTCATAAAACTCAATAAGAGATCCTGACGGTGGTCTTTATACAATCAGAACATAACCACAATTTCCAGACAGCTTATAACATCCTCCCTGACACTTACCCAAATGTTAGAATGTACATATGCTGCCAGTCCCCAATGTTGGTAAAGTTGACAATTTTTCATGTAAAGATAATATCCTGAAATATGTAAAAGTTCCAAATTATGATCATTTAACCAAGTTTCAGTCAGTCCAATTGCCTGAAAAAATGGATAAATTGGAAATTTCATTTATAAAATAAAAACTTGAATTAAATCCTTGGCAATTCAAATGGAACACATTAAATCTACCCAAAACTTTACTACATGCCATCTAGATATATCTTGCATGATCTGCAAAGGAATAATTTTGTTTGTCTCAAATTTCAACTTAGCTCTTTACTTTCATAAGAAAAAAATATTATTAGTTTTTGCTGGTGTATTTTAACATGTGCAACTTTGCCATGTAAATAAAGAGTACCTAAAAAATGGCTCTATATTTTTTGGGAAAATTGGTATCTAGGAATACTTTCATAGGCAACATAATTGCACTGCTTAAGTAAAGAACAGTGTTGGCACAATGTATTATTATTTTTTTTTTCTTCTTCTTTTTCCATACCAGAGCAGTTTGGTTCAAAAGAATTGTTGTAGAAACTTCAAAAAGGGCTCATTCAATTGGAAATTGGAGTGGCTTGTGCCCTTTTTAATAGTCGAAAGTGTTGGAAGGCAAATGACACCCCTTCCACACCCACCATTTCCCCAAATACATCCAATCAAAGTTTTGAGATAACCATTTTGTTCAGCATAGTTGATTTCCGTATAGAAAATATGTTTTTGAGTAGGACACTCCCCCACAACCCTCAGGGCAAGGGTAAGTTATGCCCTGGGGGCATATAAGAGCAATGTTGGCACAATGTATTATTTATTATTTTTTTTTCTTTAGACCAGGGCACTTTGTATCAAAGAATTTGTTATAGAAACTTCAAAAAGGGCTTATTCAATTGGAAATTGGAGTGGCTTGTGCCCTTTTTAATAGTTGAAAGTGATTGGAAGGCAACTAACAACCCTTCCATGCCTACCATTTCCCAAAACATATCCAATAAAAATTTTTAGTTGATTTCCAGTTGATTAGTTGATTTCATTGTAGTTGATTTCCAGATAGAAAATATGTTTTTAAGGAGGTCACTCCCCAACAACCATCAGAGCAAGGGTCTTAAGTTATGCCCTGGGGGCATATAAGAACAATGTTGGCACAATGTATTATTTATTATTTTTTTTTCCTTCAGACCAGGGCACTTTGTATCAAAGAATTTGTTGTAGAAACATCAAAAAGGGCTTATTCAATTGGAAATTGGAGTGGCTTGTGCCCTTTTTAATAGTCGAAAGTGATAGGAAGGCAACTAACACTCCTTCCCCGACCACTATTTCCCAAAACACATCCAATCAAAATTTTGAGATAGCCATTTTGTTCAGCATAGTTGATTTCCAGCACTGTATATAAATAATATAACAGTAAGATCACGGGTCAATGATTTTTGGCACTACATTCTTGGCATGTACAAACAGCTCCACCCATTTAATCTGTCATTAGCAGGTCAGTGTAGATTTAGTTGATTTCCAGATAGAAAATATGTTTTTAAGGAGGTCACTCCCCCACAACCATCAGAGCAAGGGTTTTAAGTTATGCCCTGGGGGCATATAAGAACAATGTTGGCACAATGTATTATTTATTATTTTTTTTTCCTTCAGACCAGGGCACTTTGTATTAAAGACATTGTCATAGAAACTTCAAAAAGGGCTCATTCAATTGGAAATGGAGTGGGCTTGTGCCCTTTTTTAATAGTCGAAAGTGATAGGAAGGCAACTAACACCCCTTCCCCAACCCTATTTCCCAAAACACATCCAATCAAAATTTTGAGATAGCCATTTTGTTCAGCATAGTTGATTTCCAGCACTGTATATAAATAATATAACAGTAAGATCACGGGTCAGTGATTTTTGGCACTACATTCTTGGCATGTACAAACAGCTCCACCCATTTAATCTGTCATTAGCGGGTCAGTGTACAATGTTGGAGGCAAGTTTTGCATTCAAAATAAATCTGACTTGTCTACCTGTGAAACAGTCAAATAGCGCTTATGTTTATAGTTGTTTAAATGTTCTCCCAAGCACTTGCATCTCTGTCCGGGTTTGTATAATGGTTGAGATAGGGGATGATTGTACTGTATTATATCTATATACAGTGATTTCCATATAGAAATTATGTTTTTGAGGAGGACAATCCCCCACAACCCTCAGGGCAAGGCTTTTAAGTTATGCCTTGGGGGCATATAAGAGCAATGTTGGCACAATGTATTATTTATTATTTTTTTCCTTTAGACTGGGCACTTTGTGTCAAAGAATTTGTCGTAGAAACATTGAAAAGGGCTCATTCAATTGGAAATTGGAGTGGCTTGTGCCCTTTTTAATAGTCAAAAGTGATTGGAAGGCACCTAACAACCCTTCCACGCCTACCATTTCCCAAAACACATCCAATAAAAATTAGGTCTTAGAGGATGACAACCACCCTCACGGCCTTTAGGGTAAGGGTTGTAATTTATGCCCTGGGGGTATATAAGGTGTTTATAGAAACCGTTATCATAGAAACTCAAAAAGGGCTCATTCGATTGGAAATCAAAAGGCCTAGTGCCCTTTTTAATAGTCAAAAGTGATTGGATTGCATGACACTTTTATAGTAAAGATTGATGTGGGTATAATTTATTATTTTTGTTGTTGTTGTTGCTGTTTAGACCAGGGCACTTCGTGTAGGAGGAGTTGTCGTAGGAACTTCGAAAAGGGCTCATTCGATTGAAAATAGAAAGGGCTGATGCCCTTTTCACTAGTCGAAAGTGTTTGGAAGGAAACTAATCCCCCTCCCACGCCCCACCCTCCCATTTGCCTTTATGTTTAAAACTAAATGTTGCGTTAAGATTAAATCAAAATGCAGTGTGTTAATGCTAATTCCCAATAAGGCATCTCAGCAGTATCCCAAGAACGTCTGATGGTATTATGTTCAAACTTTTGGGGCTACTTCTGTTCTTAAAATTTAACCAAATCAAGATAGCGTAATTGTATCCAAGCTATCAAAGAAAGTAAACAGAGTTTTTTGCAAATGGTATCAAGTTTTCCATTTCAGGTCAACTATAGGAGGTATGAAACTAAATTAAACACTATTATTTCTGTCCAGATTTTTAAAAAGGTTTAAGTTGTTAAAAATTGCTGAAAATTTTTCTCCAGCATACAATTAGCAGGCCAAAATATGAAGTCTAAAAAACCGAAAAGATTTAAAGTATTATTTTCTTTTTCCATGAAAAGACTGTGTCAATATAAAATGAACAGAAACTAATTAAAAAAACTTTTTCCACAAAATAAGTTTTTCAAAGAAAAGTAAAGAACTCCATTAAACTAAAAATGAGCAAACATAAAACCAAATAATCTACCAAGCATGGAACTACCACAAATCAGCATCGATAAATAAATGAAACCCAAAACGAACAGAAATTACAAAAAATAATCAAGTCAAACTCGAAACGAGCAGAAATTAACATAAGTTGGGCTCAAAACCCCTATGCCTTCCCAAGGCCAGAACATAATTTGCACTTTACTTAAAAAAATACAAATGAATTGACATTGTCAGTTTAATATACATATACTGTTATTTAGTAATCAAAATGTTAATATTATTTGATTTATTAAAGTTATAAAAGTAAAAAAATTTATATTTTTTACCAACACCTGAACTAGTGTGTCAAAAATGAAAATTAAGAACAAAGATACGGGTGGTTAGAATATATGCAGTTTAGTTTGTTAAATCTCTTCTTTTGTATTTAATTTATTAATAGCAGTATTTATTACATTTGTGTTTGACGTGGTTATTCATTTTATTCTCTGTTCGTTTTTGGTTTCAAATAGTTTGTCCATAGTAGCTCCCCTTTGAGTTATCATGCGCTGCTCGTTGGAGGTATTGATGTAGCTCTTTACTTATTTTTTTTTTATATTTTTAGTTAGAAGGCTATACTTAAAAAATAATTACTTACGGGGAAACCTTGAAATTAACGGGTTTGGAGCAGACCTCCCTGTTGGGAGGGAGCTGATATTTTTAGCTATTGTTATCATATTTGGTGTTCAAATTTTTCAGCATTAATTTTTGGGAACTATTGGGATACCTTTGGCTTTAAGGTTGCCAATTTATATGTTAGATTAGTGGTTAATACCAGTGAAAAGCAAGGTGGCCGTACATTGATTTGGATTTCATTAAAGCTGATTCTAGCATTAGAAACAGTTGCTCAATTATTTATTTTCTTGTCTTTTCAGAGAAAAGGAAATTATGATGGACTCGGATTTAGCTCCAAGACAAAGAATTTTGTCGCGAGAGGATGACGGTGATACATCTGTTCTTAGTAAGTTCTTTTCCTTTGTTTGCAATTCGCCAATGTATGTTGTCAGCTTAATGCTGGTGCCATACAAATGTAGCTTGCATAGTTTACCATATTTTTGGTTTTAAGTAGAAAATAAAAAAAAAAAACTATTTTAAGAATGACATGGGAATTATTTATCATGAAAAAGTATAGTGTTAAAAAATGATGTGGGTTCGAAAGGCTAGTATTTGAAAGGCATGTAGTGTGCATCTCGGAGCATCACGTCTGCTACACAGTTTGCCACCGGGGTTTGGCGTTTGGGACAGTTCCGCCACGCTTGGCAGACGCATGCAGGGGTGCGTGATTTTTGACAGTCGGTGACCCTTCGTAAAAAGGAAGAATACGATAACTGACAGATAGTAACGTCATTTACCGGAATTAGAAGTTAGTTATTTAGATTAATTTATTTCTTTAAGTATGTGGTAAGAATCACAATAATAATATTTCTGGAACTCAAATCATCATCTCAAACAGCCCTCCTGTTTAAACCTTTGATTTTTAAAGTAATTTTTTTTCTAGGAAATCGAAAATAACATTATTTTTGCAGAAAACTACCAACCCAAAAACAAATAAACCTTAGTCATAAACACACTGGTCTTCCATGACCAATTCTTTCAAATACCATACAAGCTTATCACAGTTCGTGCGTCCTCATAAAGAACGATGTGTCTCCCCTATATTTTTCTCCCCAGAGGTCGTGATTATAGAGCGGATGATCAAGGAAGATAGGGAAAGGGCTCATCTGATCTTGAATTCTGAACTCTTGTGCTATTTTTAAAAGAAAAAATGATTGGAGAGCAACGTGACTGTCATATGCACCCTATGTGTTATACACCCTCGCAGTCCAACATGGAATAGGATTAAATCTTGATTAAAATTTTAGTCAGAATGTCTGAAAGGTCCACAAAAATTCTCCTTCAGTTGCGACATGATAAGTGCAGGGCTAGGGATAAAGACCCTAAGTTATTCCAAAACCCGTATAAGATAGATGTCTTGTTGATTCATTTCAACAGAAAGATGGACCTTGTTCAATTCGGAGTTGATTCTAAGATTTTCAGTCTTCTTCATTGAAGGGTTTGAAGCGAGGCCATTGAACTCGTGTCCCTTCAACTCTCGGTGCATTAGGTTTTCAAATACAAGTGTGTTGCACTTTTTTTTTGCTAATTTCATTCAGTGACCCTTTTTCTAATATTACCTCTCTGACCACCTTCAATTAAGATCGCTTATGAATGCTTACGCTTGATCTCCAGTCTGTCTTTGGTCAACTTTGAAAACATCTTTCACCTGCCTTGATTATGAGTGCACTCTGTCTCCAATCACTCTTTGACCAACTGTGCAGACGCTCCGTCTTCAAAATCGTTTTGTCAGGATTGTGGAATTACTCTATTAAATCAGAACAAATTAAGTGATTGTTCCACAATAAGTGTTTGGTTTCATCAAAGCGGGCATTTAAGGGTTTTTCCGGCTGTTATAGCATATAAGCATATAACTTCAAATTGCAAACATATAGGAAGTAGCCTACATAACTGATAGTATCTGCTGTTTTCTGACCATACATTTACTTTCTTTCGCAGTTATTTTATGGATTAAAAAAAAATTATTATTATTTTCCTTTTTTTTATTTCCAACAATATCTATGACATTTTAGGTAGCATATATTATTTTATTTATAACATGTACATAGATGTGGCAAAGGAGTTAACTTAAAATATTGTTGTTATTACTAGTGAAACTACGTGTGATTAGAAATTTCGATTGTATATTTAATTATCTCGTAAACTTAAAGTCGGGATCTTCTATTTTAGTTATCAATAAAAACAAAATTAAAAAAAGTTTTGTTAAAGAAGAGAAAAGAACAATATTAAAGCCTGAAATGAGCAGAAATAGTCGTATAGTAGATTAAACCAAAAATGAAATGTAAACAAAATGAATAATAAGTTCAAACTCAAAAGAACATGAATTGTCGCAAATAAGACTTGGACTGCCGCCCCCTCACGCTCCGCTAAAGACTGTATATCTGTGTGCCTTACCGAAAGCCGAAACAATATTGCTAATTTGCCAATTGACGCTTCAAAAGCATTTGGTTTTCAATGTTCTATGCTTTCGAATAATAGAGAAAACTTAAGGACAAAAACAAGTTTCCTTTTAAAATAGTTAAACTATATTGATTGTCACAAATGTATTTCTTTGAAGATTTTTTTTTTGGGAAATTTGACTAGGTTTCTTTTAAATATTTGATGAAAAAAAATTAAAAAATATACATCGTTATATTGCTTCAAACGAAAAAGAATTTGTTAAAAATCGTCCGTTGATGTCCTAAAAGCTGTTTTTAGTAGTCAGTGTCTTTAGTCTGTTTTTCAATGAAATAATATTGAAACGAAAAAATAATGTCAAAATTAAGTGCCATCTTAAAATAGAAAGACTAGATTCATTGCTACTAATATATCCCTTCTAGGAAATTATTCAATTTATTCTTGAAACTTGATTAGTATTTAATTTTTTAAAATGTTTTTCAAGTTTAGATACACTTAATTGCAAATTAAAAAAACTAAACTATTAATAAAACGCCCTAAAAAGATATAAAAAAAAACACTTGCGACGGAGTGGCTACTTTCAATTCTTTAACAAATAATTAACCAAACTAAAAAAAAACATAATAAAAATAATATGTCTAAAATGATAAAAAAATTGAACCAATTACATAAGTGAAATAAAGACTATAATAATTCCATAATAATAACAGTTCTATAATAATAATAATAGGAACTGTAATAAAAATAATAAATAAACAAAACTGTGAATCTTTTCACAATAAATATATATTGAATTTACATTTGTTCGACCCAAGGTGCTTAGCCGTCCGAATACTCTCTGGAATGAAATTCCACACATGAGTTACTGAAAATCTGTTATGGAAGCCGGCTCTGGGTCCTTTGCTATGTGGGACAACAAAATCATCAGCATGACAAGTTTCGTAATTTTGAGAGACCTGTCATCACTAAAAGAATCGCAAAAAAAAAAAACACAGGATAATTTCAACATTAGTAGGCATAAATTAATAGATGGCAATCGTTTAATTGTCCTACATTCAGCACGTGTAATCTGTTGTCTTTTGAAGGTAGTTGAAATATCATTAAGCCCTTTAATGTGTCTTTCAGAAACAAGTATCACTTTGTTCTAAACGATCTGAACCTGTTTGGAATTTGAATAAATACTGCTGGACCATTATTTGCATCCGTATGAAGCAAAGGGGTTAATCAAAGCGTGGTATGAAACAATAATACACTTGCGGTAAAAATTCGGAAATTGCCGATTTCACCAAGGCCACAGGTGACATTTGTTGCAATATGATCAGTATGGTAACCAAACGTAACTACAGCGTCATCACAAAATGACGTTAGACAACAACTTAGAAGATAAAACTCTTGCTACTTACATAAACCAGGTAGAGAAGTGGATCAAGAACCGACTCCTGTGGCACACCACAAGGTATTTGATGTAGCGAAGAAGAAACATTATCAATCATTACTTTAATAGACCTTCCATGAAAATAGCTTTCAAATCACTTTAAACTCACTTCTTTAATGCCTAAAGATTCTGATCTTCGCGGTAAAATTAAGAAATTTACCATATCAAATGCTTTCTTGATTTCAAAACATATTGTGATGGGGGATCTCACCATTTTCAAAACAATTATGAACAAAATCAACAGAATGAATGGCAGCACGAGCAGTTGAATGACTTTTCCAAAACCCAAGTTGGGTTTGACTTGTTATACAATATTTCATGAGATGGTCAAATAAACGTCGGTGAACCACTTTCTCCATTATTTTTTCAAAATAACGGCAGTATTGAGACTGGTTTCAAGTGTTCAGAATCTGACATGACATCTCCTTTATAAACAGGACTTACGCTAGCTTGCTACAAAGCTTCTGGAAAGGTTCCTGTTTTCAGCGGAAAGCTGAAAAATGTGGAGCATGCATGATAAAATATACATCATTGCAGCCTTAAAAGCTCTCAGATTCATGCTATCAATCCCAGCTGAAGTCGATTTTATGCTTTTCACTATTTTGACCACTTCATCATTTGCCGATCTTTCAAAGTGGAACTCCAGATTGTCATTACGAGAGTAAAAAAATATTCTTCAATAAAAATTTTCCCCGTTATGCTTGGCACTTTTTTGAACTGACAAGGCAATTTGAAAACCTTGTATCCTCCTCCATCCCAATCTATTTAAGTCCTCTCTCTTTACATCCTCCCAAGAAGTTAAAATTTCTCTCTTCCCAAGAAGTTACTATTTCTCTTAAATCCTTGCTTACCAGCTCCTCCCACCCAACTCGGGGACGACCTAGTTTTCAGTTGGCCCTAGATTGTTGGACCAAAAGGACGATCTTTCACAATCCGTCATCCTTCGTCTGCAGAACGTGTCCTAGCCATTTCAGCTTTCCTTTCATTATACCCCTAAAAGCGGGATAGAACCACATTTTTTGCACAGCCTACTGTTTGAAAAACTGTCAGTCAGACGGGTACCCAAAACAATCCGTAGGCACTTCTTCTGCAAAACATTTAATAAATCCTGCTTTTTTCGTAGCACCCGCGTTTCAGAACCATAGATAGATATAGATAGATATTTCAAAAGTTTGACCAATTTCGTCACTGTAGCTTCCAATATTCTAATCTTGGTTCGCAGAATTGTCTCCCTATCCTTCCAAACCTTTTTCAACTGCGAAAAAAACACTCTGGGCCTTGACTTTCTACTTTTAACATCTTCACTGCCTCCACCACCTTTACGAATAATGCTACCAAAGTAAGTGAAGCTCTCCATTTGATCGATCTTCTCGTTACCCAGCATCGCCTCTCCATCTTTATTTATTTCTAGTCTAAGCGACTTAGTCTTCTTAACATAAATTTTTATGCCTATTCTTATGCACTGAGCTCTTAAAACGTCCGAAAAAATCATTCATTTTTCTAACATTTTCGTCTAGGAAGCTCAAATGATCACCATAATAGAAATCTAGGAGAATTTTACTTTCCTATTTGATTTCATGCTGTCCCAGAGCCTTTACCTTGTTCCTTAAAGCAAAGTCCATCAAAATGATCCCTATAAAAGGGGACAGAATGTAACTCTGCTTAACTCCTGATTCAACACGAAACCAGCTACTAACCTCATTTCCTACCTTAAACGCAGCATTGGGAGGATAAGGGTAAGAAAAGACAAATTTAATTTTCCATATACTAAATATATTTGATATTGCTATTACCTTAGTTGGGTTAGCTCTGTGACACGGTTTGTTGATTAAATCTCAAGGGGCTTTCCCCTTGGAGTCCCTGACGCCTGTACACTTGGTGTGTGGTTCAATTTTTGCTTGGCTTGTTTTGACCGTGTTTGCTTGAGGGTGCTTATCAACCCATTTCTACCCTGCTTGGCCACTTAGTGCAATGCCTGCTTCAGATTTATTTTGCATGCTTTATATAGGCTAGCATACTATTGACTGAGGGTCCCCCCTCTGCTTGTATTTGTATTATTTGTTTAGCTTTGCTGTTTTAGCTGTTTGTTTTTAACCTATTGGTATTTAATTTGTCATGACATACAGGGTAGTTAGTAGTCCTGTTACCCCTGGCCTAAATAATTTTAGTATAAGGATTCTGGCCCTAGGAGTAAAATGTCCAAATGAGACCAGTAAACCACTGACCTTTGGGAGTAGACCAGTTATTGCAAAAAAAAAAACTGTTTGAACACCTCCAAAAACATGAGTGTAGTGGCCATTATAGCTCAATGCTAGAAAGACTTGGACCAGATGGCTCTATTATCATAATAGCCGTGAACCAATCAGCAGCTACTGCTATACTTTCTATCTCAGATATAACAGTAAATGGTTGTAAGGTAAAGTTTGTGCTTTGGTCCTAACAACAACCCCAACACAATCAGAAAGAAAAGGTATCGTATTCATCCCATCTGAGGAGGTCACCAATATGGATTACTTTATTAGGGAGGTTCAAGGTGATGATAAAATCCAGAAAGTGACAATGACCTTCAAAAATCCAGGTCCCGTGGTTGTGCCTTTGGTTTGCACCTTCTATCAGGATGTTCAGTTGCCACTGAAAATCTCTGTTTGGGGTGCAAGCTACATAGTAAAGCGGTTTATCCCCCGGGCAATAGAGTGCTTCAATTGCCAAGGCTTTGACCACATGGCTTCTAATTGCCGCAGAGGTAGAAGATGTCTACTATGTAGTGGACAACACGCCCTTGAAGAATGTTTCCCAATCCAAGATAGTAAAGGAAGAGCAGGTACTTATGTGCCCAAATTGCAATGGAAAGCATGATACTAACTCCAAGGAGTGTCCAATACTCATGGAAAAGAAAGCTATTCTTACTTACTCATTCACCATTATTGTCCCCATGAAGACTGCTGCTGAGGTTTTTGAAGAGAGGACTTCCAATTCATACAGAACACGTCCCCATGGTACACACAGACTCTTTCCCTCCGCTGACTCCTAATCAACCTACAGCTGAGGAACTCAACATGAGGTACATGACCATGTTTGAATGTGTTGCAAAGCAGATCTCTGATCAAACTCAGGTTATAACATCTATTTGTGAACTGCTTTCTAAGTTAGCGCCGAAACATTTTCAAAAGTCAGTCTGTAGCCTGAATACCTCAGTTGACAACCTAAATAGAGAAGGTTCAAGCCTTCCCACAATGTTAGCAGTTACCAGCAGCCCTGGTGAAGCAGAAAGGAAACGCAAAGGAAAGGAGTCTATACCTAGCCCAGAAGGTGCTATAACTAGGCCACAGAGACTTAGGTTAGCCCCTTCTCAGACATACGACTAGTTCTCTTTCCACCATTTTTCCTTGATTTTGGCCTGGATGACTAAGCCCAAACTTATTAAGTAATTTGGTTAAGATTAGTGGTTTGGTTCATTTCCCCTAAATTTTTTCCTGCAGTTTTTTTTAGAGTTGTTTTATTTGTATTTTATTTGTTTATATTTTTATATCTTGATTTAGGTGACAGGTAACAGGTTATTTGTATTATTTATTATAATTGAGTTGAACAAGCATTATAATTGCTGTTTGATAAGGTAAATTGCATTATTTTGGTTTTGTTTATAAATGCTGGCACTTATTGCTGGTGATTAGCCCCTACAAATAGCAAGATATGGGGTAGATGGCCCCGTATTATTTTAATATTGCAGGCCCTGATGCCCCCTCCCATATTATTTTATTTTAGAGTTATCCTATTTACTATTTTATTTGTTTTTATTATCCTCATTTTATCTGCTTAAATTTTTATATCTCGAAGCATGTGACAGATTACAATGTAAAAATGTATTATTTATTATAACTGTGTTGTATATGTACTTTAACTGCTGTACGACAAAGCATCGTTGCATTATTTTGATTCCTGTTTTTTAACGCAGGCAGTTGCAGGTGAATAATCCTCTACCAATAGCAAGTTAAGTGATACATGGTCCAAGCTAGTGATTACCGAAGGCACAGATAAACCAAGTGATACGTACACATATGACCTATTGGTTGAAAGCGTCAAACCCCAAACAACAACAGCAACAACAACTGCAGTGTTGTTAATCTTGTACTACCAAACTCACTCTTATTGCCTTCCTTATAGAGGGGTTAAATTAGAGTTTTTTCTATAATCGCTAGATACTTTCCCATTGTTGAAAATCACACAAATATCAGTAGTATCTTTCTAACTTCTCAACCATCAAAGAGAGTCAACCAAAAAGAGAAATCGTAGAAAATCCCAGTTTTAAGCTATGAATACCTAAGATGGAGCCCGGTGAAAAATATTTCCATTTTGATGTCCTTGGTGCTTGAACATTTTTCTTTTTGTTATTAGGAACTATATTTTCTTAGATTTCAACTCTGTTGTTTCGGGTGTTGCAATATTCAGCAGAAAAATGTTGCTATTGCGTTTCTAAGTATTGTCCTTCATTCAATTCTCTCACTTATTTCATTTTCCTGGGGGTTGTCGTTCTACTAAGATACTATTCAATAAGGTTTATCGAAATGTGAGTGAAAAGTATCAAATAAAAAGCAATATCTTCAATATCGTTCTGATTAAGTTAGCTGAGTGACATCCATAATAAGACTCTTATAATTGGTAAATCACGTTAGGATTAGGAAACCTGAGACGAAGTTAGCTTCCCATGAATCGGAAGTAGACAATTGGCTGTTCCGTCAACCAGTGAAATACCGGGAAATTTTGACATAACTGCTTATTTGGACCTTGTGCTTCATGGTTTATGAATATTGTTTTGGATGTGCAAAAAGAATGATGGCTATGAATTTTTTTTTTGTATAAAAAATTCAAACTTAAATAATTCAAACTAAACATTGTACTTCAAGTCAAAAATTAAACATGTGCTTTGTTTCAAAATTTAACTGTAGAGGTTCGAAGCTCCTATCCACAGAAATGTGGAATTTGTTTGAGAAGGAAGATTACGGATACGTCTTTATTTATTTGCTTGCTTTTTTTTTTAAGTAGTTACCATATCGAACCAATAGTCCTAGAAAACCCGGAATAACATTCCAAGGGAAAGTAAAAGTTCTAGTGCTATTTTTAAGTAGCCAAGAAGATTGTATCACTTTGAGGTGGCATTTTCTGTCGAATTGTGGCACAAAACCACAATTTCTACAAGCTTGAAAATCCTGAGATATCCCACTGATTTAAAGTAATTCAAAACTATATATACCTTCCCTGTTCCAGAGGCAGTAATGTCGCGCGGTGGGACATACGTTTCTAAAGAGTAACGTAGTCCATACAGAATAAACGGTTAATATAGACTCTGTTTTGCATTTTCGTTTAACTAAGTTGATTCTCTTGATGTTTCATAGAGTTATGTACAGTGATGTATAATTTTGCATCAGCTATTATATAGGAGGGCCAGTAGGTCATTGTTTGGGTAGGGCAGGGCTGTGCCTGATGCCCAAAATTCTTTTGTTGATATTTCAGAACCCCCTTCTAATTTGGAGGGGTACATTTTTTAAGGATTACTGTCATTCTCGAAGCATCTTTTTACTAATATTAAAATTGAATGCAGAAATGGGGTTTAAAGGAGAGATTAATAGATCACTTTTACATTTAAGAGGGCATTGGACAAAATAGCTCATAGTAACGAACTCTAATCAGATTTTATTTGAAACATGGCTGTGTAAAACTTGAATTTTGATTTAAGGCAGAAATTAAACAAAAAGCAAGTTTTTTTTTCATATGAAAGCAATAGCGACATTAAAATTTAAGACGGACAGAAGTGATTCCATATTTGAGGGGGGCTGCCCCTTCCTCAATCTCCTGCTCTTTGTGCTTACGATCGACTTTTTGTCCCAATTTCTTAAGAATGACTGCCAAAACACAATAACCCTTGAATCAGAGGAAGAAATATTTTTAAAGCACTATGAAACTTTAGCGTAAAGAGCAAAGACTGAAGAGAGGGCAATCCCCATCATGTATAGAATGTTTCCTGATTGTTTTAAGCTATAATGCGCTCTTTACTCTCGTAGGAAAAAAACTTTTTTTTCAATTAATTTCAAAGTATTTTTTTAACTAAAAAAATAGACCCATATTCCATTTCAGTCAACTGAACTATTGGCTGTTTATTATGTAACCTTTCAGCTTTCAAATAAATATTTTTCTAAAAAAAAGATAAAGTAGTTGAAACCAACCGAAATATGATAATCACAATGTATTGTAGGGAAAACTCAGTAGATTAAAACCAATGAAACCGTATATTTGGATTATTAAGGTAACAAAAAAAGTCACAGTTATTTTATACGTCGCCTCAAACACTTTTATCAAAACCAGGAAGTTTATGAGACACCATGGAGCTTCAAAAAATTTTGAGTGTACCTTTAAACTGGTAGTTTAACTTTCCATCAACGGTATCGTAAAAAACAGCTCCACCCTCCACAAAGTCAGAAGAGACATATTTTAAACAAGGTTCAGACCTCATCTATTCTCATTTGTTGACTACTAATAGAACTGGTTAACTCAGAAGTGTATATGGCCGTTCTGGAGTTCGAAATTTTTTAATAGATTCTTAGAAGAAATTGATTGAAAATTCAAATTTATATTTGAGGATGTGTTTAGTGCCATCGACGTAATTTTCCATTTAGTACTCGAAAAACACTGAATTCAAACTATATTGGGCCAGGCCGTATCCGGAGGGGGGTTAGGTGTTTTTACCCCCCCCCCCCCTGAAATGCTTGTTTGACTCGTAAAAACATAACAAAAATGGATATAAACAAATTTTGTATGCGTTTTTTGAGTTTTTTTTGTGTAAACACCCCCCCTCCCGAAGAAAAATCTTTGAGTAAAACCCCCCCAGAAAAAAAATCCTGGGTACGGCCTTGTATCATGGTATATTTCATAGAAGACATTTATTCATCCAATATTGCCAAAATCATTATTCTCTGTCTCACTTACCGCAAGAGACTTCTCTATTACGCATATAACTTTACGTATATAATTTTATTCCTAATTAGAAAAGTCACCCCTTACATAGAAGTGATTCACAATTGGTGGTCACGTAAGAGAAATTTTAAGTGGGTGCGACGGGACGGTTCTTTAAAGTGACCATTACCAAAAGTTACGGCTTCTTAGGACAATTTATAGTTTTAGGAAATACTCAAGGTGTCAGTTGATCTTAATCCTGAAAACCATACCTGACATAGACAATATTTGAACCCACTACCAACGAAACACATTACTGATGAAACACTTATTAACAAAAATCAATCATACCCCGAATCAGCTTTTCTGGGGCTAGAACACAAATTAAGAATCCAAATAAAACAGTGGAAATAGCTTCGCATGTGTGTAGGAAGTTGAATGCCCTAATTATGTATGGCTAGTTTGACGAGTTGGTCTTTTGTATTGGGTAATAAAAAAGAAAAAAAGTTAATAAAAATGAGTGACTCTGCTAACTATTTGCTTCTAATGTGAAGGTCAAATTCTGCAATAATTTTTGTTGGGATTTTAGAACCTTTCACTTGATTTATTTCGATTTCAAACTGTATACGTTGTATAACTTAGTAAAAATTTAAAGGATAAGAATGAAGTTACAAATTTTTAAATGTGAGTTTTTGTTTAGTTTAGCCTGCATGACTTTGCGTATTTAAGTCGTAGTCTTAAGTTTTGAATCCTATTGACGTTGTGACTTTTGTATTCCAGTTGAAAGGACTGCTAGAAAACAAAGTTTGTTTTGCACTGAAAGAAACAATCTTTCGTAAATGGGAAAATTAACCTGATTTTACAGCTTTGAACTCTTTCATCACAAAGTAATAATAGAATAGTAACACAGCAAGGAAATGAGTTTTCAGGAAAATAATGAAACTCATTTTCCATAACTAAGGAACATGAGTCCTTCAGGCGGAGAACTACCGAAATTCGGTACTGGTGCATTATGTGGGCATCGCTACTTACTCTATCAAAGAAACCAGTCACGAAACCCGTCGAACTGATGTTTCATTAGCATACAACAGTTGATTTGCTAGATAAATTGATGGCAAAGCGTGGTTTCTCAGTATTTAAACGATTGTTTTTTTGGGGTTTAGGAGGGAGAAAGGTACCTTAGTTAGGTGAGGTTACGTATTTAATATATGCTATGCTTTACCCCCACCCCACCCCTAATGCGCAAATACATAGCCCAAATTTGTTTCTAAGCTATTATATATTCATCCTATTTTATTTTATTTCATTAGCATTAACCAAACTTGACTTCTTCGTGGTGCCCGCATAATGCACCAGTACCCGAAATTCTAACCCCACGTTCAATATAGCTCTTGTAATCAATTTAATTGCTTATTGAATAAGCGCAATTATTATGGTCTACTGAGCGCCTTGGATAGCAAAATTAGTTTACGCGGGTAATTTGAAAATTGGAAGAAGTGGCCCAAAGTCTAGTGGTCTAGCTTTCCTGTCTCTACCCGTATGTTGTTCCTATTATACCAATAATTATAGTTGAAATAAAAAACAAACATAGAAGTCAAAAATTTTACAGCTCCATAGTACCTTTTGAGAAAGGTTCAAAGATGAAGATTTTTAATTTATCGTTTTTTATCAAAGCTTATTTAGCTCTGACGCACAATAAGCAAATAATTAATTTAATAGGTTTTAATAAGCGCTTTGAAACGCGGTTCAATAATTGTGATTCCCTATTGAACGCCAAAAATTACAAAAATTAATTGCAATAAGCTTCTTGAACATAGGGTAAATAGTGGGTGCTTTTGCATAACAAACGAAATCTAAAATGTTTTCTGTCGAAAACAAAATTTTCTTGTTGAATCAAACAGATCGTGGTAAGGAACTGTACAGAAGGAGCGACTCGGCCCAATAGTAAACGAAACTCTAAAGAAACAGAAATTTTATAATTTCTATAAAATTTAGAAATTAATAGATGCATCAAAAGATTGGCTTTTTATGCTGATTCCAAATATATAAGATTTGCTAAGTTTAATGTTACTGATTAAAAGCTTCGAGCCTGAGAAAATTTGTCTTATTTTGAAAAAGGGAGGAAACACCCCCCCCCCCCCGAAAAAAGTCAAGGGGTCTTGTTGAAAATTGCACTGACACATTCATCGTATCAGAGAACCCTACAGTAGAGGTTTCAT
Organism: Artemia sinica; assembly: GCA_027921565.1. Classification (NCBI taxonomy): domain Eukaryota; kingdom Metazoa; phylum Arthropoda; class Branchiopoda; order Anostraca; family Artemiidae; genus Artemia; species Artemia sinica. The sequence goes on along the minus strand of CM051259.1, from coordinate 13,816,222 downwards.
GCTCCCATCTGCAAACATGTGGATCTTTGTATTTTTTTGCGAGAAGAAATATCACGGATGCGTGTTTATTCGTTTTTTTCTTTGTTCTTCCCAGGGGGATTGTATCAACCCTATGGTCCTAGAAGATCGTAAGAGGATTCATTTGAACAGAGATTAAAAGTTGTAGTGACCTTTTTAAGTGACCCAAAAAATTAGAGGGCAAATGCCCCCCTCTCAAGCCCCTTTTCCCCCAAGGTTGTCCAATCAATTTGTCCATTTTGATAGCCTTTTTATTCAACATAGTTGAAATGTCCAATAACTATGCAAATGGTGATGACATAACCCCTACAGCCCCTGGGGGAAGGGCTGCAATTTATGAAATTTGCCCATTGTTTACGTGTAGTATTTGTTATTGGGAATTATTCAGACATTGCCCGGGGGGATTTTCTATTGGGAGGGAAGTTTCCAGGGGAAATTTTTTCAGTGGAATTTGCCAGAATTCATATACGAAACTGGCTTTATTTGTCTTACTTTCTCGTTGGAAACTCCATTTTTACATGTGGAGATGTTCTCGGGGAATTGCCCGGGGGAAATTTTGAGTAGATTTGGAATCATCGGGGGGATTTTTCATGGGGTTGGATTTTCCACGGGAGTAATTCTCCATGGGGGAATTATCATCAGGAATTTTCCCCACGGGGATATTCTCTGCAGAAGAAACTTTCCATTGGGGGAGGGGAATTCTGGGTATAATTTTTCACATAGGGGGATTCCGTCATTACTTGAAAAACGATCAAAAATTAAAGGTAAAACAAGGCTTGGTTAAAGTGAAAGTATCCTAAGGAGAAACTTTCAGGTGGAACCGTCCGCAAGAAATTTTTTGAGGGGTAATTTACAGCAAGGATGGAATTGTCCGGAGTAATTTCCCAGGGGAAGGCTTTTATGCAGGAGGAACATTCCATGGAGGAAGTTTTCATGAAAGGGGGATTTTTCATGAAGGGGGAGGTGGATTTTCTGGGATTATCTGAAAACGGTTTGAAATTAAGTTCTAAAACAAGTTTTTTTTTCTGCTGAAAGTAATGAAATTAAGGAGCAATATTAAAACTTCAAACGAACAGAAATTGAAATTATTTCGTATATGAGGGGGGATACACTGCTCTTTGATAATCCTGCTCTCTACGCTATCGTTCGACCTTTTGTGACAATTCTGTAAGAATGTTTACTGAAACACAAGAGCCGGTTAATTAGAATTAGAACCTTTTTTAAAAATACAAAAAACCTTTAGCGTGAAGGGAGGGGTATTGAGGAAGGGGCACTCCCCCCTCATATACGGAATAATTCCTTTTCGTCTTAAGTTTTAATTTTATTTCTTATTTTCAGTAGAAAAACATGTTGTTCTTGTGTAAATATTTTAAGAATTTGTAAATTTTCAAGATTCTACTCAGGCTTCAAGCTAAAATGAAAAAAAAATAATGCATCATTTTGACGATGGAGACTTTGAAATTTTCAAGCTTTATTTTTTCATTTACGTGTCATCAAAGCGTCTGTTGTATGATGATTTTGATGATTCAATAAATACGCTTAATCGTAAGCCCATATTGACATTAATACTGAAAAGGATAATCCGAAATATTTGCAAATATTCAGACGACGGTCATATAGAGTTTCAAGCTAGACGTTTTCAAGTATCTCTATGTAAGGGACCTTTGGCTCCCTAGATGCAATCACTAAGGGTCGGAATTGAATCCTCTCACAACCCATATCTTTTACATCCTTATCACTGTGATGTAAAGTCCCAGTAATATATAACAAGCTTCAAAAAGCTTATTTGTTTTAAAGCATTGTATTTAACTCTTTTTATCTGTAATTTTACGCTTCATAAAAATAAGATTTTCAGTGGAATCTTAATCTCTTCCATTTTTTTTGCGAAGAATTCTTAATTAAAAAAAAAACCATTGTAGCAATCATTAATCCTCTCGACACGCACACAACAAGTGGATTTAGGTAAATTAAGCTATAAAGAGGAACATTTACGTCTCATTGCTCGGCTTAATGCGTATTCTGAATTGAGGATACAAGAGAAAAAAAAAGAAAAAACAACAAAAACAAAACAGCAAAATTTGTTTACTAATAAAAGCATGCGGAAGTCTTCTTTCAAAAAATAACTAGTTTGGCAGGTGGTCTTATCAGGAGTATATCCTTGGAGTAAACTTGTTTCTAGTTTAGTTTATTAACCTAGTTGATCAATTAAAAAAATAAAACGAAAGAACGAGTTTCTACAATAAAATGGGTGTTGGCTCTACCATGGATATTAGCTACCAAAGGTTAGATACGCACAAGAACAACGCATTATCAATAATTTGTCGTCCAGCCCTTTTGAGGCAACATTAGAGATGAGCACCTAGGACTGATAGATGACCATTGGATTTCAAGTTAATTTTAGTTGAAATGAGTTAATTTAGTTAATTTTAGTGAAATTTTAGTTAATTTTAGTTAATTTTTGAGAAGGTGATGATCACGTTTTCCTTAATTCATTAGTTGTGATTAATTAGCTGCGTTGCAGGTCCATTAAAAAAATGCCTTAAATATGAAAAATTAAACATTAAACATTAACATTAAAAAAAATTAAAAAAAATTAAAAAACATTAAAAAAAATGTTTCTAAAATAGAAACACCAGATAGCCTAACTTAGAGAAGCTAACAATTTCGGGGAAGTCGGCGTAGTGGAGGTAAGCACGGCAAATCGCTGTCAATAGCTTAAATACCATATTGGTGAACATAGTAATCTACAAATAAGGCAACTTCTTTTTTCCTTATAAGTTAAGTTTGGCTCCGCAATATCACACGGTATAGTAGGAACTCCAATATTTAAATTTTCGAGAAAAAGCATACTTCACGGATTCCTTTATCCGTCAGTTATTCAATAAAAAACGTCGCTGATTCATTTTTCCCAAAAAAGTTATAAGATCCAAAAAGCGTAGCTACTTAGCCTCCTATAATGCTTCCTTGTTGACAGCATTAACAAGCGCAGTTTTTCTTTGCGTTACCAAAATATTCAACGTAAAACAAACCAAAGCCTCTAGCATCTAAAAAAGAGGGTTATGTCTTGCATTAAAGGTAACTTTTTTTTTTAAGAAAAACAACAACGTACTTCAACTTAGTTTCCCTTGTAAGGCTCTGTAGCCAGGAAAAAACAGGGGAGAAACAAAACGAAATATTAAACAAATACATCCATCAATAATTTTTAGATTATGCACTTACATCACCAGCCCAAACAATTACCCCCCCCCCCCCAGAAAAAATCCCAGCTAGGCAGGGAAGTAGTATAACAGCAGACTTAATCTGGAGAGAACTCCTTGGAAAACCGGGGAAAACTGAATTATTAGTAAGAAATTCTGTAACGTACTTTTTGAATATATCAAACGAGTGGCAGCCCCGTGCAGACTCTGGGAGAGTGTTCCAGATCATGTTATAGTCCGGTCGCCAGGTGTTGAAAATGTGAAACATACCACGACGGAATGGGACAGGTACGAGAATTAGCCTACCCCCCCCCCTTCCTAAATCGACCATGCTGATTCGAAAATACCAACGGCACTTGCTTGCGAGGGGTGGAACGCTCCGAAACTTTATATTGTATTTTATTTTGGTGTTTCATGCAAGAAAATGCATCTTCCACAAGTTAGAAACGCCTCAAATACGAGATAGAAACGCCTAGAGGCCAGAGAATGTCTTCATAACAAATTAACACGATTATTTAGAAAAAAAAAATGCAGTAATGACGCAGGTAAAGAAACTAAAAAAAGTCAGAATTAGCACTATATATTTAATGATCACATTCAAAAATTCATTACGATTTTTTTCCCTAGTATCCCTCCATTTCAAGTCACGCACAATTGTTCCTCGTCTGAATCAGCCTTGGCCTCGCAGTACTTTCCAAAACAAGAGCACAAAACATCACAACCTCTCTCTGCAAATGGACATTTTTGTCCACAAGATTTACACTTGCAATGTAATGAAGTTTTCTGAATAGTGGATGGCCAAGCAGGAAGGGTTGATTTAAGAGGTACTATGCATCTGTCCTTCATCTCCCATTCAAAATCATGCGGAGAAAGGTATGAGGGGTGGACCATAAGGGCCTGCAGCATAATAGACCCCTGGTAAATGCACCTTTTCACATGTAAGGGAAAGGAGTCGTCGGATGGAGACAGGCTCTTCAGCGTTTTCCGGCAAGGGATCAAGTGAACGTGGAGGACATTCAAACACGAAAATTCCTCTGATTTTCTGTATGAGGCGATCAAAACCTCGCACCACAGCTTCATAATATCTTCCTCAAGCTCAACTACTCGGTCGGTTTGTTCTAAAATCTGTTCAGTGAGAGCAGATATTCGAGGTAACCAGGGCACAGTATATAAAATGAAGCTCACAGCATCACATCCGATGAAACAGGGCAACAACGCAATGGAATTCACTAGAGGCGGGGGGAGTCTACTTGCAAGTTCAGTGATCAAAATGACTTTGTCCCGCAAACGACCAAAACATTAGGGATGGCATGGCTTTGCTTTAGATATGGGCACTTAGTATAGAAGGAGTTGTCGTAGAAACTTCGAAATGGACTTATTTTTATTGTAAATTGCAACATCTAGTGCCCTTTTTAGTAGTCAAAAGTGATTGGAGGGCAACCAGCCCCCCCCCCTCACGCCCATCATTTCCCCAAATGCATCCAATCAAAATTTTGAGAAAGCCATTTTGTTCAGCGTAGTTAAAAAAATCCAGTAATTATGTCTTTAAAGATGGCACAACCCCCCACCGCCCTCAGGGCAAGGGTTGTAAGTTAAGCCCTTGGGGTAAATAAGGTTTTATAGAAACCGTGGTCGTATAAAAATTTGGAGGGGGCTCGTTGGATTGGAAATCAGAAGTTTTAGTGTCTTTTTTAAGATTCAAAGTAACTGGAGCGCAACTAGCCCCCACCCCTCACTGTCTATTTCCCCAAACGCACCTGACCGAAATTTTGAGATAACCATTTGTTCAAGAACAGCCCAAAAATCACATAACAAGGCCTTTAGATTGAAACAAACGCATAGAGTCTGGGAGCAAGGGTTGTAAGTTATGCCCTGGGCGCATCTAAGGTTTTTATGGAAGGGGTGGTTGTGTGAACTTTTAGGAGACTCATTTGATTAGGAATTTAAAGTTCTAATTCCCTTTTAAGAGTCAAAAGTAATGTTGGGGAACTAGCCCCACCCCCCCTTACACGCTGTTTTCCCCAGACGCATCTGGTCAAAATTGTGAGATAGCCGTTTTGTTCATAATAGTCCAAAGAGCATATAACAACTTTTTGGTGGACACGACATTCCAGATCCCAGGAGCAAGGGTTTTAAATTACGCCGAGGGGGGCATATAAGGTCTCTATGGAACGGGTGGTCGTATAAATTTCGGATTGGATGGGGCTCATTCGATTGGAAGTCGGAAGAGTGAGTCCCCTTTTTAAGAGTCAATACTGAATGAAGGGCAACAGGCCTCTCCCAAATGCCTATCATTCCACAAAACACATTCGATCAAAATTTTAAGTAAGCAATTTTGTTCGGTATTGTTGAAAGGTCGAGTAACTATGTCTTTGGGGATGTCAATGTCAACCTCCCCACAGTCCTCAGGGCAAGGGAGTAAGCTAGGAAGTTCGTTCATTGTTTACATATAGCATATGTCATTGAGAAAGGTACGCATGTTTGAACTTTACTTTCCAAAAAGACGAAGGGCATTTAGTTGACCCTTTCTGAGAATGTTGACAGGAGTGTTGAACTAAATCAAAACACCTTATGTGCATACGGATTGTCAGAAGGGCGTAAATCATGAATCACTGAGTGTATTCAGGAGCGTCCCGAGCCTCTTTTTACTGGCTGGGTGGCAAACTTCGTAGATTTTACCGAATTGCTACCTAATTTCTGCCGAATCTTCGCAGAAATCAGGAATTTTGAAAAATTTTCTGTCGATTTTGTAAAATTCTTCCGAAGTATTTGCCTTCGGTGAAAATTTTACTGAATGCCAAAAAGTTGGAGGGCGGTGCGCCCCCTAAAACTGTATGGAACTAAATCGAAACACACTGTGCCCTCTCAGGTTGTTAAGAGGGCGCATCAGAAATACTTTAGGAACGGTTCATGGTATTAAGTTTAGACTTTCAGCGTGTGTACAAGGTGATGTTGGAGAAACCAATGGTGCTTTGCGCATACTGCTACTAATGCTACTACAACTATTGCTGCTGTGCAAGCTAAGAAGATTAAGGTGAAGCATTCAAGGAATATTTAGCCGGATGTTGAACTAAATTAATAAGTTATATTGTGATTTTTAAGAGTCAAAAGAAATTGGAGGGCAAGCAGCCCTCCTCCCAAGCCCATTCATTTTCCAAACACATTCAGTCAAAATTTTGAGACAACCAGTTTGTCCAACACAGTAGAACGGTCCAGTAACTATGTCTCTAGGGATATTGCGCATGTCAACCCCTCTTAATTACTTAATTAACCCATTATGGTTTAAAACTAATACCTTGCTTTAAAACGTAATAAAAAGACACTATGTGTATGGTTGCCAATAAGACACCTCAGCAACATATCATGAAACCACTGGGTCGATACGATCACCCCTGGGAAAAAAAAACAAAAAAAAACAAACAAACAAACAAACAAACAAATATCCTCCACGGGAAGATTATCCAGAGTAACCCCCTCCTCTATCCCCCCCCCCTCCAGAAAAAAATCCTTCCTGAAAATGTCTGTATACTTCCCAATAACCAATAAATAATGCTGGCAAGTCCGGCGCCCCCTTCATGGCAATTTCCCTTCCCCCATGAAAACTTCCTTCATGGACAGATCCTCCAACATAACCCCCGACCCCCCCCCCCACTACCAGAAAAAACCCTCCTGAAAACTTCTGTATACTTCCCAATAAAGACATATTTATCATATTTTCGACCATGCTGAACAAAATGGCTATCTCAAAATTTTGATTGGGTGACTTTGGGAAAAAAATAAGCGTGGGAGGGGGCCTAGTTGCCCTCCATTTTTTGGTCATTTAAAAAGGGCACTGTAACTTTTAATTTCCGTTCCAATGAGCCCTCCCACGATATTCTAGGACCACTGGGTCGATACGATCACCCCTGGGGGAAAAAAAAACCAACAAAAAAACAAATAAACACGCATCCGTGATCTTTCTTCTGGCAAAAAATGCAAAATTCCACATTTTTGTAGATAGGAGCTTGAAACCTCTACAGTAGGGTTCTCTGATACGCTGAATATGATGGTGTGATTTTCATTAAGGTTCTATAACTTTTAGGGGGTCTTTCCCCTTTTTTTGAAAATTAGCCATCATTTTTTGATGGGTTTGATGGGACTAAACTTGATGAAACTTATATATTTGAAATCAGCATAAAAATCTGATTCTTTTGATGTATCTATTGGTATCAAAAACCCGTTTTCTAGAGTTTCGGTTACCATTGAGCCGGGTCGCTCCTTACTTACAGTTCGTTACCACGAACTGTTTGAAAGACCGTAAAGATATAAAATATTTTATTTTCCACGAAAAAGACTATGTCAATAAAAAACGAACAGAAATTAATTTAAAAACCTTTTCCACAAAACAAGTTTTTCAAAGAAAATTAAAGAGATCCATTAAACCAAAAATGAGCAGAAATAATCCTCCAAGCGTAAAATTACCACAAATCACCATCAATAAATAAATGAAACCCAAAAACGAACAAAACTCACAATAAATATCCGAGTCAAAGTCAAAACGAATAAAAATTAACATGAGTAGGGCTTACAACCCCCATACCTTCTCAAGACCATAACATAATTTGCATTTTACTGAAAAAATAAACAAACAGAAAAAACAAATGGTGGTGGATTGTCAGTTTAATATTCATATACTGATATCTATTTCTTTGAAGTTTCAATAATTTTTTATTTATTGATGTCTAAAAGGGAAAATATTTAAAATGTATTTTATTTTCGGTAAAGCTGAAATCATATTCTGGTCTTGAGCTTGATAAGGTATCAAGGCCGTACCCAGGATTTTTTTTTTCGGAGGGGGTTTTGCTCGATTTTTTTGGGGGGGGCTTTACACAAAAAACCTCAAAAACGCATACAAAATTTGTTTTTGTCCATTTTTGTTACGTTTTTACGAGTCAGACAAACATTTTTTTTTTTGGGGGGGGGGGGGGTCAAACTCCCTAAACCCCCTCTGGATGCGGCCTTGAAAGGTATGAGGGTTGTCAGCCCTACTCATGTTAATATTTGCTCGTTTTGAGTTTGACTCGGTTATTTTTTGTAATTTCTGTTCTTTTTCTGTTTTATTTATATATTGATGGTGATTTATGGTAGTTTTAAGTTTGGGAGATTATTTCTGTTCATTTTGGTTTAATCGAGCTCTTTGTTTTTCTTTGAAAAAACTTGTTTTGTCGAAAAAATTGTAAAATTAATTCTATTAAAACCTAACTGCGAACAACAGATAAGCAACATCATTTTAGACCGTTGTCTGTGAGGCTGCGACGGTTATTGTTGACCCCTGATGCATAATTTTTTGGCATTTTAACGTTTCTGAACAAATTATTGTCTCAAAATTAAGATCCAACATAATTGGACACGGACTAAGTAGCAGAAAAGGGCACGGAGGGAGGGTAGTTATCCTCAAATCACTTTTGGCGCTTGAAAAGGGCATTCGAACATTCAATTTCCTATCAAATTAGCCCCTCCAAATTTTATATGACTGTCCTTCTATTAGAATTTTTCGGGGGAAAAGTATGCTGACCTTTTTCTTGCCCTTTGTAGGGCCTGTTTTGGGGGAACTGGTACTTTTTATCTATTTTTGCTTGTGCATCGGGGTCCCCTTAGCCCAAGGACTTAACGATACTAGTTTCGAGCTGATTAGAGAGACAAATTTTTTTCCATTTATCGGGCTCCATTTTCTTTGAAGTGGAGCGTGCCCCAGAAATTATATTGTACATTAGCTTTCTCTTCGCCCAACGACTTGCGGCTGGAAGTTTCAAACTGGTCAGGCACAAAAGTTTTTTGGCCCACTTTGGGGAACCCCCATCCTTGCACAAAAAAATTGATCCTGTTGATTTAATCCTGAGAGAATGACTCCTGAAAGGTTTGAGCCAATCACACAACCAACATCAAACAAGCCCCCCTTTTCCAATTTAAAACCTGCGTTTAAAAAGCTGGTAATTTTTATTATTTACGGACCTTTCCTCAGGGGCTTTGGGGTTCTTGTCATCCCTGGAGTCATATATATTGTACCTTTCAGCTATTTTCAATAAAATTGTAATCTCAAAATTTTGGTCGGATGCCTTTTGGGGTAACGGGGGGGGGGAGAGTGGTAGAAAAAAGGGTTTTAGAAGGGGGTGCATGTCCTCTAATCTCTTTTGACACTTTAAAAGTGCACGAGAACTTACGATTTCAAGTCGAAGCGGCTACCTTTAAAGTTTATACGACCAACCCTTCAATACGGAGTTGCTGAAAAACAAAACAAATAGGCCTACATTGCAGACTTAAGGCTCTTTACTCAGGCAGCGCTATACGCTGCCTCTGACAAAGTGCTATGGTAACTTTGGAGCTACATGAAAGTTGACTAGTTTTTATTTTTATTGGAAAAACTAAAGAATATACTAAATTTTGTACCAAATACAATACATCGATTATGATTAAAGCAGTTATCGATGTTGAAAAAAAGAAACTAATATGGGATAATCCAAACTATTTGTCCAACCCTATGTTGAAGTAACCCTCTAGTGTAGTCATTACTGTAGCCTAATACTAATATAGGATAATCCAAACTGCCTGCCCAACCCTATGTTGAAGTAACCCTCTAGTCTAGTCATTACTGTAGCCTAATAATGGTAATTTATTGGTAACCTGTCATTTTTGCCTGACTGATGAAAACAATGTGTTGCGTAAAATTGCAGTCTGCGGTCAAAATTAACTTGCGTTTGAAACTGCTGATCTAAGAGCCTTCCAAGTCTTCAAAAAAGCTAGAGTGCCTCATAGGACATAAAGAAAAGGGTTTTAGGCCTACGTAAATAGCGTCAAAGTTTCAATTCCGATTTCAAAATTCCGGCACGAAAAATTGCATTAGATATACGCCTGATCCATGTAAGCACCTTGAGTATTTTCAATTTTGTTTTATTTCGAGGTAAGGCAGTTTAATTCAAGCGTGGCTATATACATTTCTTCACAGTTACTTGTACACCTCTTGCTTAGTATATTTGAGACGCATTTTTATTATAATTTTGTAAAACATTCTGAAAATGCATTACTTTTCTTTTATTGTGTCCTCGGTTCTTTCAGCTAGTTTTTCTTGTTCAACCGGGTTAAACGAATGGCACATTGTTTGCACTTGTAAGAAATTAAATCCCACCTTTTGCGAATTTTGCGTTACTCTTGCAATGGTGACATTTCTTGGAAGTATGAATTTGGGTTTAGTTTCTAAAATAGATAGTTTGTTGTAGTCTTTGTGGGTAAGCATTGATGTTTATTTATTGAAATCTTTTAAGAGGTTAGGATTGCAAGGTATATTACACCTATCGTCCAAAATCAAAATACTTTTTCTGTAAAAAAAGGGTTTTGAGATGCTGCAGTTTGAAGTAACTGTATTTTAGAAAAATGGCAGTAAACATTCTGATAAAACAGGGACAAATAAAAAGGGGAAATTTAGCGATTCTCGCGATGAAATCAATCAAAACGATGTGGCAGAAGACCACACATGATGCATCTAACAAAATCGATTTTTTGGGGAAATGCTTTTCCTCCCCTTCGTAGCATAATATTTACATGCATGGATCAGACCCTTCTGGATAATCAAGGGGAAGTAAAAAGTGACCCTTGTCAATAGAAACAGAAATAATGATAATAATAAAACTAAGCTTTGATGACAATATGTGCATCAAATAATCCAATTTTTATGGAAATTTAAAATATATAAAATCCTTTAATCTTAAAGCCACCCATCCAAAGTGACAAGTAAAAGGTAGTTCGCATACTTTTAGAAAAACGGAAAAACAAAGAGCTAAAAATTGCACCATGAAACTCAGGACAGATGATAGGTGTAGAGCAGAGCCTGACTTGAAAATAAGTAGTAGTCCCTAATCTGCACTCTAGGACGAATTGTTTTTCTTGAAACTGTACCAATATCCCTGGTTTTAAAAATATGAAAATCAAGAAAGGAACGTTACATAGTCAAGAAAAACCTATCGTATTGACATTTTGACTGACGAATTGAGAGTTTTGAAATGGACTTGTTAGGCTCGTTAAGAACTCATCTCCCAGGGTTACTAAACATGAAATTAGGTGATATAGAATTTATTTGTTCAGGTAGAAGGAACGGGGTACATAGATAGGGAATAGTATTCATGATGAATAATGAACGTTCCAAGCCTTGCTTAGATGGGTAAGGTGTCAACAACATAATTCTAGTTGCTCATATTATGAACCAAAGATGTAAGGTAAATGTCATACGGGTATATGCTCCTATAGGACCGCTGATGAAGGTAGTAGTGACTCAGATGAATTTTATATACAGTCACAGGAACAAATAGACCGAATCCCAGGTGGAAATATGGTATTTTATTGTGGATTTTAATGTCCAGGCTGATGGAAATAGGGGTAGATGGTATTCTTATTCTCGGTAAATTTGGTGTAGGGAAGGAAAATAGAAATGGTTACACATTACCTACAAGAAGTGGCTGCTGGAGTTCGTAGTTACTAGATTTTAGAGAAAATTCCAGTAAATGTTTTGATAAGATAGGGACAAGAAAGGAAAAATCTGACGATTTTTGCGACAACAGTAATCAAATCGGTGGGACAGAAAACTGCAAATGATGTATTTAGCAAAACCGATTTTGCGAGGAAATGCTTTACCTTCTTTTGTTGTAGAATATTTATGTATGAACCAAACCCTTCTTGGTAATGATCGGAAGTAAAAATTGACCCTAGTGGACAGAAACAGAAATAATAAAAAAAAGGAAAGAAAATGAAGCTTCGATAACAACATGTACATCTATATATGCATATATATAGAACAGAAGAGAACGAACAGAAATTACAATAAACAACCGAGTCAAACTAAAAAAGAGCAGGAATTAACATGGGTTAGGCTCAAAACCCCTATGCCTTCCCAAGGTCAGAACATAATTCGCACTTTACTGAAAAAAAAAACAACAACAATTGAATGTGCATTGTCAGTTTAATATGCATGTGCTGTTATTTATACCTTAAAGTGTTAATAATATTTTATTTATTATATTTACAAAAGTGCAAACATTAAATTTTTTCCAGTAAAGTGCAAATTATGTTCTGGCCTTGGGAAGGCATAGGGGTTTTGAGCCCTACACATGTTAATTCCTGCTCGTTTTGAGTTTGACTCGGCTATATTTTGTAATTTCTCTTCGTTTTGGGTTTCATTTATTTATCGATGCTTATTTGTTGTAGTTTTACGCTTGTAGATTATTTGTTGTTTTTTTGCTCATTTTTGGTTTAGTGGAGTTCTTTACTTTTCTTTGAAAAAATTATTTTGTGGAAAAAGTTTTTTTTTAATTAGTTTCTGTTCGTTTTGTATTGACATAGTCTTTTCCGGGAAAAAGAAAATAACAGTTAAATCTTTTTGGTTTTTCTTTAAGAATTTATAGTTTGGCGTGCTATTTTTATGCTGGAGAATATATTTCAACAATTTTAAACGACATACACCCTTTTAAAAATCTGGACACAAATAGTAGTATTTAATTTAGTTATATACCTCCTCTAGTTGACCTGAAAAATAGAACTTGATACCATTCGTATAAAAAAAAGCTATCTATGCTCTTTAACAGCTTGGGTACACTTACACTCTTTTGATTTAGTTAAAATTTAAGTTAAATTAAAATAAAATTAAACCCTCAGTCGTTCTTGGGATACTGCTGAGATGTCTTATTGGCAATCAGCATACACACAGTGCTTTTTGATTTAATCTTAAGGCAACATTTAATTTTTAAACATAATGGGCAAATTGCATAACTGTGGGGGTTGACCTATGCAATAGCCGAAGAAATAGATTTACAAGACCGTTCAGCTATGCTGAACAAAATGGCTTTCTCAAATTTTGATTGGAAATGTTCGGAAAATTATGAGCTAAAGAAGAGAACTGATTGCCCTCCCATCAATTTTGACTCTTAAAAAGGGTGCTAGAACTTTGAATTACAAATCAAATTAGCTCCTTTAAAATATCAATGATATTACTAGCTATAATGGAACAGCGCTGCCTATGATATTACTTATATGTCCTTTTAATACTTGCATGCATACAGTTATTTTGTTTAATTGAAACTCCCCCTAAACGTTTCAACTTAATGTCCTTAGTGTCATTAGTTACAGTAACCTTATAAGTAGTATCAAAAGTATATACATAGTGTCTTCTGGCTAGTTCAAAATCTGTCACAACTTACCCTGAAAGGTTTAACTTAATAATGTGAGCTGTTATTGTGACATTGCTTCGTCACCCTATTGACAATCTACATGATCATAGTTCGTTTTGATTTAGTTCAGCATCCGCCTTAATATTCCTTGAAAGCTTCACCTTAATGCTCTTAGCTTATGTAGTAGCAATACTTGTAGTAGCAGTAGTAGCATTAGTAGCAGTATGCATATATCAACATCCCCTTCAATACACGATGAAATTTTTAACTTAATACCATCAACCGGTCCTGAATCATTGCTGATACGTCCTCTTGACAACCTATGTGAGCATAGTGTGTTCGATTTATTTCAATACAGTTACAACATTGCCCAAAATTCTCGCCTTAATACCCTTGGATTTATTAGTAGTATTAGTAGCACCAGTAGTTATAGTAGTAGGAGTAGAGTTAATAGTGGTAGTCTTAGTAGCAGTAACAATAATAGTAGCAGTAGTAGTAGTTGTAGGAGTAAAAGCAGTAGTATTATGATGCAAATATTGTCTTTTGGTTAGTTCGACATCCCCCACAACAAAGTTTTAATTTCAGACACGGAACTGTTCCTAAGATATTGCTGATATGCTCTTTTGACAGCCTGCATACGGATGGCAGGTTGTCATCCGTACAACAGAAATTTTTCAGAAATATTCTCTGAAAATTTCACCTCAATACCCTTAGGTATAGTTGTAACAGTAGTCACTGCTGTAGTATGACTACAAAACATAATACAATTAGCCATTGCTATGATATTGTATATTTGCTCTTTTGATAACATGTAGATTCATATACTTCTTGAAAATTTTTATCTTAATGCTCTTAACCTTATAAGTAGTTGAGATAGAAGAAGTAGTTGGAGCAATAGTAATAGTAGTAATAGAACTAGTAAATGTTGCAGTAGCAGTAGTATTAGTAGTAGTGTGCACATATTGCATATTGGCCAATTGATCTTCCCCTTTAAGTATTCTCTAAGAGTTCCAACTTAATGCACAAATAAATTCCGGAGATATGTTATTTTGACAATCTAAATGCACATAGTGTCTTTTGTTAGTCCGAATTTGCCATCAATATTCTCTCGAATTTTACCTTCATAGACTTAGCCTTAATAGTAGTATTATTGCAGTAGTTTCGGTGATAGTAGAAGTAGTTGCAGTGTTATTGTTGTAGTAGTAGTAGCAGCAGTATTAATAGCGGTAGTAGCATGTGCATATTGTCTTTTGGTCAGTTGAACATCGCTTTCATGATGCCCCTGAAGTTTCACCTTGACACGTTAAACCGTTCCGAAAATATTGTTGATGTGCGCTTTTGACACCTTTTTGATGCCCTTTTCACCTTAATACTCTAAGCTTTACAAGTTGTTGCAATTGAAGTAGTAGTTGGAGTAGTTTAGTAGCAGTAGTAGCATAAGCAAAAGTAGCTGTGGTATTAGTGTTAGTACTGACATGCATATATTACCTTTTTGTCAGTGGATCTCCCCCTTTAAATATTTTCCAAAAGTTTTAACTTAATACCCAAGTCAATTCTTGAGATACGCCCTTTTAACAATCTGCATGCGCTTAGTGTGTTTGATTTAGTTCAAATTCCCCCTCAATATTCTGTCAACTTTTCACCTTCATACGTGTAGCCTTAATTGTATTAGTATCATAGTAGTAGTGGTGGTAGCAGGAACAGTAGTAGCAGTATTAATAGCAGTAGTAGCAGGTACATTTTGCCTTTTGGTCAACTGAACATCCCACTCATGATGCCCCTGAAGTTTCCTCTTGATATGATAAGCCGTTCCAAAAATATTGCTGATACGCCCGTATCAGCAACCTGTATACACATAGTGTGTTTTGATTTAGTTCTACTTTCTTATCGTTTCGTGAAAATCCCAAATTAATATACTCAGTCATTCATGAGTTACACCCTTTTGACAGCCCATATACACATAACAGGTTGTGATTTAGTTCAACACTCCCCTCAACATTCACTGAAAGACTCATCTTAATGCTCTTCGTATTTTGGGAAAGTACAAGGCAAATATGTATAGCTTCACATGCATTCCTTAAAAACTTTATATGCCCACAGGGCGTAACTTAAAGCCCTTGCCCCAGGGCTATGGGGGGTTGTGCGAACCCTGGAGGCATTGTCGTATGTTCTGTGGACTATTTTGAACATAATTGCCATCGTATAATTTCAATCAGATGCGTTTGGTGAAAAGAGGGGTAGTTGGGGGGGGGGTAGCTAGTTGACCTCCATCACTATTGACTCCTAAAAGGGAACTAGAACTTCTAATTTCAACCAGAAGAGGCACCTCTAAAGTTTATACAACCATCCCTTCCATAAGAATCTTAAATTCACCAGGGGCATAATTTACAACCCTCGCCCTCAGGCTCTGGTGGTTTGTATCAACCCCAAAAGCCTTGATATATGATCTTTGGACTATTTTGAATAAAAGGACTGCCTAAAAATTTCTATTGGATGCATCTCGGGAAAACACGACGTGTTTGTTTGTGTGTGTGTCCTGGGGGGGGGGGTGTCGGTTGCTTTCAAATCACTTTGACTCTGAAAAAGGGCACTCTAACTTCCAATTTCAAATCAAATGAACCCCATCTGAAGTTTATGCGACCACTCTTTATATAAAAACCTTATATGCCCCCAGGGCAAGACTTGGCGGGTTGTACCCTATCCCAGGGCACTGGGGGGTTGTATCAAGTCTAGAGGCATCTTTACACGTTCTTTGGACTGTTTTGAGCAAAATCGTTATCTCACAATTTGAGTCAGGTTCGTTTAGTGAAGAGGGGTAGTCGGAGGAGGGGGGGGGGGCTAGCTGGCCTCCGTCACTTTTGACTCTTAAAAGGGAATTAGGACTTCAAATTTTCAACCAAATGAACCTCTGCTAAAGTTTATACAACCATCCTTCCATCAAAACCTTAAATGCCCCCGGGGCATAATTTACAACCCTTGCCCCCAGGCTCTGGGGGGTTATTTCAACCCCAAAAACCTAGTTATACGATATTGGGCTATTTTGAATAAAATGGCTATCTCAAAATTTCTATTAGATGCAATTCGGGACAAACGACGTTTGTGTGTGTGAGAGGGGGGGGGGGTAGCTGCCCTCCGATCACTTTGACTCTTAAAAAGTGCACTAGAGCTTCTGATTATCAATTCAATGAGCCTGCTTTGAAGTTTATACGACCACGCTTTCTATAAAGAACCTTATATACCCCAAGGGCATAACTTACAACCCTTGTCCTGAGGGCTGGGGTATCGTCCTCAAAGACATAATTTTTACACCTTTCAACTGCGTTGAACAAAATGGCTATCTCAAAATTTTGATTGGAAGTGTTTGGGGAAAGGATGGGCGTTGGGGGGGGGGGCATTTGCCCTCCGCTCACTTTCGACTAATAAAAAAGGCACTATCCTCTCAATTTCCAATCGAAGGAGCCATTTTTGAAGTTTCTAAGACAACGCTTTCTATAAAAAACTTTATATGCCCCAAGGGCATAACTTACAACCCTTGCCCTGAGGGCTGTGGGGGGGGGGGGGGGGGTCATCCTCAAAGACATAATTTCCATACCTTTCAACTACATTGAACAAAATGGCTATCTCAAAATTTTGATTGGAAGTGTTTGGGGAAATGATGGGCGTGGGGGTGGGGGGCATTTGCCCTACGCTCACTTTCGACTAATAAAAAGAGCACTATCCTCTCAATTTCTAATCGAATGAGCCTTTTTGCAGTTTCTACGACAACGCCTCCTATAAAAACCTTATATGCCCCAAGGGCATAACTTATAACCCTTGCCCTGAGGGCTCTTGGGTGGGGGGGGGGGGTTCATCCTCAAAGACAAAATTTCCGGACCTTTCAACTACGTTGAACAAAATGACAAATAAAATCAAATAGGTGAGAAAACGAGGATTGTGTCAGCCAGCAACAGAATATGAAGACGAAAAACAAGGAAACATTTCGACAACGACCTCCGCTAAATCTTCCTCAGTGCTTAAAAAAAAAAAAAAAAAAAAAAAAAAAAAAGATCTAACCTTTCGAAGTGAACTTGACAAGAGGAGAAAAGACACGATAGAAACTGATACTGAGAAAATATATCAAAATTTTGATCGGAAGTGTTTGGGGAAATGATGGCCGTGCGGGGGGGGGCATTTGCCCTCCAACCGCTTTCGACTATTAAAAAGGGCACTAGCCCTCTCAATTTCCAATCAAATGAGCCGTTTTTGAAGTTTCTATGACAAAAAAAGCTTTCTATAAAAACCTTTTATGCCCCCAGGGCATAACTTACAACCCTGGCCCTGAGGGATGTGAGGGGTGGGGGTTATCATCCTCTAAGACATAATTTCTGGACCTCTTAGCTACGTTGAACAAAATGGCTATCTCAAAATTTGGATCGGATGTGTTTGGGGAAATGGTGGGAGGGGGGTTAGTTGCCCTTAAATCACTTTCGCCTATTAAAATTGGCACTAACCCTTTCAATTTCCAATCGAGTCAGTCGTTTCGAAGTTTCTACGACAACTCCTTCGACTCGAAGGAGTCGAAGGAGTTCTTTACTTAGGCAGCGCTATTGCGCTGCCTATGATAGGAGCTTGAAACATTCATAGTAGGGTTTTCTGATATGCTGAATCTGATGGTATGATTTTCATTAAGCTTATTCGGCTTTTTGGGGTTGTCTCCTCCCTTTTTTCGAAAATCACGCGAATTTTCTCATGCTTATTGTTTTTAATGAGTATCATTAAAATGAATGAGTTTTATATATTTCAATCAGCATCAGCATAAAATGCCAATTTTTTTTATGTATTAATAGTTATTAAAATTCCGTTTTTTGAGTTTCGGTTACTATTGGGCCGCGTCACTCCTTATTTTTAGTTCTGTACCACGTATGGTCTAGAAAATAAAGATTCATAAAATATATATTTTTCCTTGATTTGAACCTCGCTTTTGTACTACAGAAGCAGAAAATCTAAATGGCACAAAATTGGCTTCGAAAGCCTATATCAGCACCAACTTGTCTTCTAATTCGGCAGATAAGAAAACTGCCGTTCTAAGCTTATATCTTTTCTAATCTCAAAAGATTGTGCCCTAAATCCTCACTCTAATTGGTCAATCATAAATATTAGGCATGAAAATTGAACATTCTCTACTCAACAAATTGATTACGCGATACATGATTTGGTGCTTTACTACTACTACTACTACTACTACTAACAACTCGCCGCAGCACCAAGTCGCCTGAGGCCAAGACAGCTACGCACGCTCATCCTCCATCCCAATCTATTCAAAGCCTCCCTTTTTAAACCCTCCCACGAAGTTCCCATTTCCTTTTAATCTT
The DNA here is from genome assembly GCA_027921565.1 of Artemia sinica. Taxonomy (NCBI): domain Eukaryota; kingdom Metazoa; phylum Arthropoda; class Branchiopoda; order Anostraca; family Artemiidae; genus Artemia; species Artemia sinica. The sequence continues at coordinate 13,797,466 of CM051259.1, read as the reverse complement.
TCTTTATGACGTCCTCCCACCCTAGACGAGGACAACCTGTTTTCCGTTTAGCCCTAGACGGTTGGCCGAAAAGAACAATCTTCGGCAATCTTTCATCCTTCATCCTCACAACGTGCCCTAGCCATCTCAACCTTTCTTTCATTATAGCCCTAGAGAGGGGTATTGAACCACATTTTTCGTACAGCCTGTTGTTTGAAATACGGTCAGTCAGCCGGGTGCCCAGAACAATCCTTAAGCAATTTCTCTGGAATACATCTAGCAAATCTTCATCCGCTTTTTGAAGCGCCCATGCTTCAGAGCCATATTTGACTACTGTCATCACTGTAGCTTCTAATATTCTAATCTTGGTTTGCAGACTCATCTTCCTATTCTTCCAAACTTTTTTTAATTGTGAAAACACACCCTGAGCCTTGGCTATTCTGCTTTTAACATCTTCGCTGCTCCCACAGTCTTTACTAATAATACTACCAAGGTAAGTGAAGCTGCCCACTTGATCAATCTTTTCATTACCCAACGTCACCTTTTCATCTTCACTTATTTCTAACCTTAGTGACTTAGTCTTCTTAACATTAATTTTCAAACCTATTCTAGCACCCTGAACTCGCAAAACCTCTAAAAGTTTGTTCATTTTGCTCACACTTTCCTCTAGGATGCTTAAATCATCAGCGTAATCTAAGTCCAGGAGACTTTTTCCTCCCCATTTGATTCCGTGGTCTCTCATTGCCTTTCCTGTGCTCCTTAATAGAAAGTCCATCAAAATAATCCATATAAAGGGGAATAGAACACAACCCTGCTTAACTCCTGATTTAATACAAAACCAGGTGCTAACCTCATTTCCTACCTTAACCGCAGCAACGTTATTCTCATACATAGCACTAATCACTTTAATGTATTTGTCTGGTATACCATACAAGGATAAAACCTTTGCTAAAGCTCTTCTGTCAACAGATTCGAACGCTTGCTCATAATCTATAAAACTAAGGACCAAAGGTGTTTGACAACTCAGGCACTTCTCAATTATTAACCTAAGAGTGAAAATTTGGTCGACGCATCCTCTACCTTTTCTAAAACCGCTCTGTTGTTCTCTTAAAACTTTGTCTATGACATTTCTCAGTCTAAAAAGTATCATATTACTAAGTAATTTGCTACCTACATAATTCAGACTAATGCCTCCATAATTACCACACTCACTTCACCTTTCTTATAAAGTGGCTTCATTAAGCTTTTCCTAAAATCATTTGGTACTTCCCCTTTTTCAAAAATCATATTCATAATCTTCAGTAACTTATTTCTAACCTCAGAGCCACCATATTTAAGAAACTCATTTACCACCCTATCAGCACCTTATTATTTTTTAATCCTTTTAGTACTGTAATTAATTCTTCCTTGCTAAACAAATCTTCCTTCACATCCAAGGTATCATAAACTTTTTCATTTTCTTCTATATCTTTTCCTGCAACTCTATCTCGGTTTAGCAATTCTCAAAATATTCTGCCCACCTCTCTTTAATTCTTTCCTTATCGCTAATTGTGGCCCCATTCCTATGTTTAACTGGGCCAAGTCCGGATTGACTACTCCCTCCCAATTTATTGACATGCCAGTATCTTCCAGATCCTCGGCAATTTTATCCATGGCCTCCACTTCACACGTCCTTAGTTCATATTTTAATTTGATGCTTTAGTCATGCTTAATTTTGACTTTATCGACAAGTATGACTGTACCTCGGCAATATGTCTCTTAATTTTAATTTACAATACAATCCTAGGGTTTAAGAGCGCCTTTTTTTTCATCATTTTTCATTAATGGTTCTAGGAAGAAATATATTAGTTTCACAATCACTTTTTCTCATAACATTAAAAGAAAACGGAATTGAAATAAACATATGATTTGTGTTGAAATAAATATCATATACCAAAATAACACTTTCTTCCAATGATGAATATAAAATTAATTCTTTGCCCTCTGAATCTCTCATCAAGATAAAGATTACGCACGACAGAGCTACTGATTGCTATTAATTCGTTGAAATTCGGAATATAGATTTTGATATTCTTATCACCTAGAATTCCATAAATATTAAATGTCAATTTTTAAAACAGCAGTCAGTAATAAGAGATTCTAAGATTGTATCGGCTAATATTTCCTACTTGTAAGCTTTTCATTTTATTCACTTATTCACTTAGAGTTCTTCTTAGAAAAGTAAAATACTCCGTTTCGTTATGATAGTCTCCTGGGGAATCTGTGGAAAAAAGTAGACAAGTTTCATTCTATGGAAATTGGATAATTTTCATAAACAAATTATGCTGCATTAACACTTTTCATAGCGTGTCTGAAATTGTAAGCCCAGAATCACTTTTGTTGAAGTGTAGATTGAGATGGAGGAGGGGCGTGCGTAGCTGTGTTAGCCTCATGTTTCCTGGTGCTAGCGTGAGTTGTTAGTAGCAGTAGTGGTAGTTATTTTGCCAGATACCGTTGCATTCTGTATCCGGTGGTCTATGGCGATACACTTATTATACCGAGGAAAGGAAAATAGTTATGGCATTAACGAATTCAAAGAAATTCTGGGGCCAGAGACACCCCTTCCCTTTCCTCCGAGAAACTTCATTTAGATCGAAGACTAAAATCATCCTACGAGATAAAAATTACCGACGCCATCCAGCGCCTCCGTGATAGGATGTAGTGATGTCTGCTTGTTTCAAGTTCAGCTATGTCCAGCTTCAACCATTGCTGTGCTACTTTTCTTCTTTATTTCTTAGGTCTAATCTTCCTGTAATTTTTTTTAGCATCATGACTTTCTTCTATTTTGTTGTTGAGGCTTTGAGAAATAAAACCACACTGTTCGAAAAACTTATTGTTTTCAGATAAGCCCAAATGGGACCCAAGGCCTTCATGCTTTATTGTATTTTCATTTCATTTCACTTATTCGTGATAGCTCTTATTTGTTAACCTTGACTTGTATTAGATTAAATAAAAAAAAACAATTTTTTTTAACTGAAAGTAAGGAGCGATATTAAAACTTAAAACGAACAGAAATTATTCTGTATATGAAAGGGGCTGTCCCCTCCTCAAACCCCTCGCTCTTTACGCTAAAGTTTTTCATTGTTAAAAAAAAAGAGTTGTGAGAAAGTCAAACTTTAGCGTAAAGAGCGAGGCGTTGAGGAGGGGACAGCCCCTTTCATATACAGAATAATTTCTGTTCGTTTTAAGTTTTAATGTCGCTCCTTACAGATTAAAAAATCTGTAGGAATCTGAGAGGACCAAATTCCTTGACTTTTTCTTAATAATACCTCTGGTTGGCTGTTTTGTTTTTTCTTTATTTTAGTAACCATTAAAATATGTTCCAATTTAGCTTGCAACTGCGAGAAACTCTTCCACAATAACTATTTTAAGAATGGTTTTATTATTAAACAAAGAAGGCTCTAGTAATTATAGTTAGCATAATGCATAAATATTTGAGTGACGTCTTCCAGCAATTTTTCGCTATGAAGCTTAATCGTTATTTTGGAGAGTAAAAATGGTCTATTAATGCACAATTAGTTCAAAATATCTCTAAAAGTACGGTTTTAGCGTGACCAAGGATAATAATAGCGGTTGCACACCTCATTGGAACGATTATAACCCGAGACAACCACTCTAACTGAAGCATAAACAGTACAAATTCTGTTAAACTACCTCAATCTCACGTTCGGTTTAGCCATTTTTAGAAAAAAATGACAGTGGAAATGAAATATTCCTTTTCTGAAGACGGAATTTGCAAAGAAGGTAGACGTTTCATTATAGTTCGTTTTATTATTTGCATAATCATGGTTGTCCGAATGTTACCTCACGCATACCTCACGATCAACATACGCTTCGGTCGATTTTAGACTCGTGCCATAAGCAACAAAATAATAGAATTTTGTTACATTAGAAATTTAATATATAAGTTCCGATTGTAATATAATATATAATTTTATCTTACCATTACAATATTTCTTAAAAGCAATTATGTTTTTTTTCCATTATACCTTTACCACTACTCATAATTTTGGGTATATATGTGCACATTGGGGGGGGGGGTTTAAACTAAAGTGAAGCGCTTTTAGAAATGATATAAGTAAGCATTTTAGGATTTCTAGGATTAATGATGTCATCCTTAAAAGCTCTTCACTTTACCCCCAAACCCCTCCCCCCCTACTGTGTAAATATATAGCCCAAATTACACATTTTTCGTTCATGTTGCCATAACTCCCTCTTTTGTTTCAACTATTTATCCGTAACGAGTAAAATACATATTTTAAATGGTGTTATTGGTATGAATGAATGAATTGTGTCTGGAAATTATGTCTTTGAGGCTGACATTTCCCCCACAGCTCTCAGGGCAAGGGTTGTAAGTTATTCCCTGGGGACATATAGGGTTTCTTATAGAAAGCGTTGTCGTAGAAACTTCAAAAAGGGCTCATTCGATTGGAAATTGAAAGAGTCAATGCCCTTTTAATAGTCGAAAGTGAATGGAGGGCAACTAACCCCCCCCCCCTCTCACGCCCACCATTTCCCCAAACACGTTCAATCAAAATTTTGAAATAGGTATTTTGTTCAACGTAGTCGAAAGGTCCGAACATTATGTCTTTGAGGATGACACTCCCCCCACAGCCCTCAGGGCAAGGGTTGTAAGTTATGCTCAAAAAATGGCTCATTCGATTGGAAATTGAAAGGGCTAGTGCCCTTTTTAATAGTCGAAAGTGATTGAAGGGCAACTAATCCCCTCTCACGCCTATTATTTTCCCAAACACATCCATTCAAAATTTTGAGATACATTGGGTTCGACGTATTTGAAAGCTCTGGAAATTATGTCTTTGAGGATGAAACCACCCTCCCCCCCCCACAGCCATCAGGGCAAAGATTGTGTTATACCCTGAGGGCATATAAGGTTTTTATATAAAAGAGTTTTCATTTAAACTTCAAAAAGAGATCATTCGATTGGAAATTGAGAGGGCTTGTGTTCTTATTATTAGTCAAAATTTATCGGAGGACGAATGACCCCCCCCTCACATTCATCATTTCCCCAAACGCTTCCGATCATCATTTTGATATAGCTATTTTGTTGAAGGTAGTTAAAGGTTCCGGAAATTATGCCTTTAAGTATGATGACCCCCCCCCCCACAGCCCTAGTGCTAAGGTTGTAAGTTATGCCCTGGGGGCATAAAAGGTTTTTTTTTTCATAGAAAGTGTTGTCGTAAAAACTTAAAACAGGGCTTTTTTTTGGAAATTGAGAAGGCTATTGCCCTTTTTAATAGTCGAAAGTAATCGGAGGGAGAACCACCCCCCTCCACGCCCATCATATCCTCAAACATTTCCGATAAACATTTTAATATATCCATGTTGTTCAAAGTAGTTGAAATGTCTGGAAATTCTGACTTTGAGCCCCCCCCTCCCTCCCCGATAGCCCTCGGGAAAAGGGTCGTAAGTTATGCCCGCGGGCATATAAGGTTTTTATAGAAAGTTTCGTCGTAGAAGCTTCAAAAAGGGCTCACTAGATTGGACATTGAGAGGACTCGTGCCTTTTTTTATTAGTCGAAGGTGATCAGAGGGCAAATGCCCCCCCCCCCCCACCGCCCATCGTTTTCCCAAAAACTTCCAATCAAAATTTGAGATAGCCATTTTGTTCAAACGTATTAACAGACCTCATTCGATTGGAGATTGAAAGGCCTAGTACCCTTTTTAATAGTTGAAAGTGTTCGGAGGGTAACTACCCCCCCTCCCACGCCCACCTTTTCCCCTAACACATCCAATCAAAAAATGAGATAGCCATTTTGTTCAACGTAATTGAAAGGTCCATAAATTATGTCTTTAAGGATGACAAACACCCTCCCCCAGCAGCCCTTAGGGCAAGGGTTGTGAGTTATGCCCTGGGAGCAGATAAGGTTTATATAGAAAGGGTGATCGTTATAAACTTCGGAGGGGAGCTCATTGGATTGGTACTCAAAAATTCTAGTGTGCTTTTTAAGACTGAAGTGAGTAGAGTTGTAGGTACCATTTTGCTTAGACATATAGGAATCTCCATGTTATTTGCTTGAAGCTATAGGAATCTCCATGTTATTTGCTTGAAGCTATAGGAATCTCCATGTTATTTGCCGAGACAATGGATTTGCTTGCCTTATGTTCCTTGGTGTCTTTCCAGACTACGTGCTATTTGCTTATGTCCCGTTGGTACCATTCCAAACGAGTGGGGATTCCCCACCTGTTCCTAAACATTGCAAAAAAGATAGCAGTATGGACGGGGATTCCCCACACAAGTTTGTTTCAACTCTAAGTTTTTCAAACAGAGTGGTTTTTTGAGCCGACATCTGTTTTTAGGGGGGCCAATCAGAGACAACGGAGGTATTTACCCCTCTCTCTCTCTCAGACAATTTTTTGTTGTTAGTAGCTCAGTTTCATTGTGGCAGTGAGAGTGTCAACACATGAAAAAATGTTCCATACATGTCCGCTATGTATGTACACACTCGGCAGCTGGTCATCATGTGAGAATTGCACAATGATTGATGAATATGATGAAAAGTGTAGATTATGCAACCCGTGTAAATTGTATAAAGGATATGCTATACAAATTAAAGGTTGTAATTCCTGTCATGAAGAGGTGTGTGACTCTCATCCTAGAGGCCACCTAAGCTCAATTGCCACTATGATAAATGTAATCAGCGGGAGAATACATATCCCGGTATGATTGGAAAGAATCCTAAGCGTGATTTTAGTTTATTGCTAAGAGATTGGTATCGTCGATTTTTTTTTTAACATGATATATTTTTTTCAACTTTTTTTTTTACATGTCTTCGAATCAGATGAAACAAACTTAAATTCAGTAGTGTTTTATCGTGGTTTACCTTGTCACAGTTACATTCTCTTAATTTTTCAAAGTTCATTTTGAATTTCTTTCATTGAAATGCAAGAGTTGGAATATTTCAGTAGTGTTTTGTCGTGGTTTACCTTGTCACTGTCTTGTTGTGCTTTACCTTGTCACAGTTGCATTCTCTTGATTTTCCAAAGTTCATTTTGGATTTCTGTCGTTGAAATGCAAGAGAATATTTCAGTAGTGTTTTGTTGTGCTTTACCTTGTCACAGTTACATTCTCTTGATTTTTCAAAGTTCATTTTGAATTTCTTACGTGAAATGCAAGAGTTGGAATATTTCAGTAGTGTTTTGTCGTGGTTTACCTTGTCACAGTTACATTCTCTTAATTTTTCAAAGTTCATTATGAATTTCTTTTGTTGAAATGCAAGAGTTGGAATATTTCAGTAGTGTATTGTTATGCTTTACCTTGTCACAGTTACATTCTCTTGATTTTTCAAAGTTCATTTTGGATTTCTTTTGTTGGAATGCAAGAGTTGGAACATTTCAGTAGTGTTTTGTTGTGTTTTACCTTGTCACAGTTACATTCTCTTGATTTTTCAAAGTTCATTTTGGATTTCTTTCGTTGAAATGCAAGAGTTGGAATATTTCAGTAGTGTTTTGTTATGGTTTACCTTGTCACAGTTACATTCTCTTGATTTTTCAAAGTTCATTTTGGATTTCTTTCCTTGATATGCAAGAGTTGGAATACCATTTTTCGTTAAGTGTCAGAGTGAATAAATTCATTATCAACATCCTTTGTCAGATACATCAAAAAAAAATTGACAAAATCTAAATTTCAGAATGAATAAATTCATTATCAACATCCTTTGTCGGACATGTCAGATAAAATTGACAAAATCTAAGTATCAGACTGAATATTTTTTTATCAACATCCTTTGCCAGATACATCGAATAAAATTGATAAAATATCACAGTGCCATCTATCAGTATTTCAATGCTATTATGGATGAGTTTGCTTCCTTGTTGTTATCTGGAAAAAGTGTCTAAATTATTTTGAAGTTTACTTCCTATTGTTGTTTACCCTCTAATGATAGATTATCTGCTAAGTAGTGTTTGTAAAAACTTGAACAATTGGAATAGGGCTTTTTCTTTAGGCCTTCTTACCAGCGCCATCTTTTTCTTGAGTAAATTGGCGCGCCATCTATAGTATCATTTATAATTAAATTTTACCAATAAGCGAGCAGAAGAGGGGAGTTTCTTGTCGCAAGGGCCGTTGTACCTGCCGGGAGTGTTACTCCCTTAAACTGCGGGGATCAGGTAGCAAGAAACTACGCTTCCCTCGCTTATTAGCACGCCCACGGACTGATTTTTGGACTATTCTTTGGCATCCGATTGCAATGTCGGAGAAAAGCGATAAAGGTGAAAAGCTTATTATCAATCCGGTACTGAACTTTTTAACACGTGTCATGAATGATGGACTGAAAATAGAGGTGATCACGGCAACTGCCCTGAGTTTTTTCACTCTTGAGCAAATTATTGAAGCTAAAGCTGTACTGCATAAGGAGCTAAAAATCGAGACCCGGCTGATTAAGCATAGTAAGAAGGAGGATGAGAACGTAATAGATATGTGCAGATGGTTTAACCAAGCTGCAACTCGCGATAAAAAGCTGATTCCTACCTTTGTGATCCTAACGCCATGCTCTGTTCCTACTGTCGGGAATCCACCTCAGCGACAGCTATCTGTCGGCTCAACGAAATCAAGCGTAAGGTCGATGGACTATACGAAATGGCACAAAATCGGCCACTGACTTGGAAACCGAGCGAACCCGCGGAGGAGCCCCCCCCTCCGGCCCAGTTACGCTGTTGTCCTCAAAAACTTACCTGACAGCTTAAATACACCTAGTGCGCGAAAGGAATTTATTGACAAGGTCTGTCCGAACAGCGAGGAAATAAGTGAGCTTCGTAAACTGAAGGGTGACTGGAAACTAGTGGTGAAATCTAAGAAAACTGCTGATACAATTGCCTCAACACTGAAAAGTGATAAATGTGGTGTTACTGCGTCCGTACGCTCACCGAGCTATATTGGTGTACTCAAGCGCGTCCCTGAAGACCTGAATGAGCAGTCATTGCACGAACTTATCCCCCGTGCTACAAAAGTTATGCAATGTGGATCCTCTCGTGTGTTCAAAGTTTATTTTGAGTCGCGACACGAGCTCGAAATCTTCGTCCGCAACTCCATTAAAGTGCACTACGAAAAACTACCCGCCGAAGTATTCGTGTTCACTCCAAGACGATGCTACTCGTGTCATACAGTCGGTCATTTAGCATCCGAGTGCACCAATCAGCCCAAATGTTCCAGATGTGGATCCGTAGAACATACATCTGATCGTCTCAATCCCTGTAAACAACCGCTTTTTTGCATAAGCTGCAACACTAGTGGACATTCTTGCTACAGCGTCCGTTGCTCGGCAAATAAACCTGCAAACGCAGACTCAAAAGCTAATAGGCTTGCCCGTGCTACTCAATGAACATTTTATCTTGGAATATGAATGGGAATTTCGCAGAAAGGCACCCAATAGTTTGTGAAATGCTAAAAAGCAATCAAATTGTGTGTATCCAAGAGCACTTTGCTCTTCCTATTTCTGTAGGTCAACTGGACATTTTCCGTGCTAATAACATGTATGTTGTTCCTGCTGTCAGAAAAAAGGACCAAGGAAGGCCCTCCGGGGGTCTCGTGACGTATATTAGTAACGATGTTGAATCAAAGTTGTTTTTTTCAACGCAAAACATTCTAGCGGTTCAAGTGTGTAATTTTGTTGTTGTGAACGTATACATGCCAACCGACTATCGTGATGACGCATCTCATTCCGAATTTGCGCTAAGTTTACGTAAATTAGCTGAATGTCTTAGCAAAATCCGATTAGAAAGATTGCCTTGTGTAATATTAGGTGATTTTAACTGTCCTATGAGTGCTGAATTTACTGAAACTAACGCGCTTTTTACTGGTGATCGTGAAAGTATGGTACATGGTCTCCTAGATGATACATTTACCATTTTAGAAAAAAACCAAAATTTTACATACATACACAACACAGGAAGTACTTCTAATTTAGACCATGTTATTTGCTCTAAAGACCTACTCCCTACTTCAGTACGGGTGTCTGACACTACTTTTACTTCTGACCATTTTTCAATAGAACTGCAAATCACACCTCCCGCTACACAATCTGAGCATCCACACCAAAATAACGCAGCAAAAACTACAAAAAAATGGACACAAATACGGGATTGGAATAATGTTAATACGTCGGTTTACACGCAAGTTTCGGATGAAATTTTAGCTAAAATTAAAATCCCATTTAACCTTCTGATCCAGTCACGACGAATTGAACCGAAAGAGGCCCGACTTGAACTTGATATATATGCCGCCCAAATTACACACGCTCTTCGCTCAGCTGAGGAAGCTGCTGTTCCCATAAAGAAAATTAAGACCGGTACGCAAGTTTCAGGTTGGTCGCAAAATGCTGGCCTAGTTAATGCATGCAACCAGGCAAAATTTTGGCTTTCTGTTTGGAAGGAGTGTGGACGGCCGAGAATTGGGGTTGTAAATGCCGTTAGACTCCTTACAAAAAGAAAGTTTGGAAAAGAATTGGCTCTCCACCGGTCTAATGTAATTGCTAAGTCTTCTGAAGATGCTCTACGAAATCCTGACCTTATATGGAAGACTCTTTCCGAAAGAAAGCCGAATTTTGCTGCATCTTCAATTTCCCTTGAATCTTGGAGAACTTATTACGAACAAGAATTTAAATCCCCCTGTCCGACTCTTAGCGCAAAATACAAGGCAGAGCTGCATAATTTCCTATCAAGCACCGACCGTTCTGACGTTACTGTGTCGGTATCCGAGGTTCAGAACGTGCTCCGTCGCATTAAAAAGAAAAAGTCACGTGGTGCTGATGGAATTTCTGCTCTTCATTTAAAAAACCCATCTTCAATGCTCATTCAGCACCTTGCCCTGCTTTTTCAGATGATTTTTGTGCAAGGTGTGGTTCCCAGTAATTTTTGCATAGGGTCCCTTACCCCTGTGCCAAAAAAGGGGAAACCCCTGGAAGAATGTACGTCTTTTCGACCCATTACTATATCAACAACTTTTTGCAAAATTTTTGAGCTACTTATAATTAAAGAAATAAATGAGAAATGTTATGCACCACCCTCCCAATTTGGCTTTCAACCTGGTCTTGGTTGTGGCCATGCGCTAAGCGTCGTGGCTTCTGTCCTTATTGACGCTGAAAGCTCAGGCGAGTCGGTCGCGATTGGTATTCATGATGTCAAGCGTGCGTTTGATTCCCTTATCCACGACCAAATTATTCTAGAAATGGGAAAGAGAGGCGTCCAACGAGATGTCATAATGCCATTAAAGGACATGTATGAAAACCTCCAGGCACAAATAAAAGTTGTTTCGCCCGAGAAGAATATAAGGGAAATTTACCCAACCGTCCCAGTACGAAAAGGCGCCCGGCAAGGTGCTCCTACTTCTGCCCCGGCTTTTAATAACAGTGTTCTTCCAGCACAGGAAAATTACCAAATAACGTGTGTTCTGGATGGTATTGACCTTTCTCTTCTTTGTTATGCTGACGATATTTTAAATATGAGCCGGAATATTGGTGGCATTGAATGCAATTTTGCTATTTTTCAAAAGCAATATGCTGCGATAGGCCTAGAATTTAACGCTGCAAAATCAGAGGTATTACTGTTTAATTGGCCCGAAAACCAAGTCCCGCCTACCATAGACCTTGGACAGACAAGTATTAAGCCAGCAGATCACATCATTTATCTTGGACTACCGATTGGTAAAACGCTGAGACACACACGACAGCTATTAATTCAACATCTCGAAAAGCGTACCGGTTTTGCATACAGCAGATTGGTTGCAACGAAGTTCAGCTTCAACCGGTTTATCCTTGCTCGGCTGTATACTGCACTAGCATTGCCCCATTTTTTATACCTGAGCCCTTTTTGGCGAACATTTCCATGCACCACTAAACAGAAACTTCGAGCAATATTTTTTAAATATGCTAAGTACCTTTTAAGACTCCCCCCCTGGACACGTAACACATACCTCATTAATAGGTATAAACTGGCAGATCCCACTCTCATAATTGAAAATCAGATTTCCCGTTTTAACAGTAAAATTGGTAACCACCCCTGGCATAGTTTACTCAAGCAGTAGTCAAGTGTAGAATTGTTTCTTATTTCTTGTCAGTTTAGTGTTTTTCTCGTTTGTATTTTTCTTTATCTTTATTGTACTCTGTCTTGTGTTTTTGTAATGACGGGTTATAAATAAATAATAATAATAATAATAAGTGTAAAAGTGAATAAATATGTCTATCAACATCCTTTGTCAGATAAATCAAATAAAATTGACAAAATCTAAATTTAAGAACGAATAAATGCTTTAACAACATCCTTTATCAGATATGTCGGATAAAATTGACAAAATCTAAGTATCAGAGTGATTAAATTCTATATAAACATCCTTTTCTCTGATACATAGGATAAAATTGCCAGAATCTAAGTGTCAGTGTGAATAAATTTTTTTTTATCAACATCCTTTGTCAGATACATCAAATAAAATTGACAAAATCTAAATTTCAGAATGAATAAATTCATTATCAACATCATTTTGTCGGATATGTCGGATAAAATTGACAAAATCTAAGCATCAGAGTGATTAAATTCTATATCAACATCCTTTTCTCGGATACATAGGATAAAATTGACAGAATCTAAGTGTCAGTGTGAATAAATTTTTTTATCAACATCCTTTGCCAGATACATCGAAAAAAATTGATAAAATATAAGTGTCAGAGTGAATAAATTTTTTTTATCAACATCCTTTGTCAGATACATCAAATAAAATTGACAAAATCTAAATTTCAGAATGAATAAATTCTATATCAACATCCTTTGTTGGATATGTCGGATAAAATTGACAAAATATAAGTGTCAGAGTGAATAAATTTTTTTTTATCAACATCCTTTGGCAGATACACCGGATAAAATTGACAAAATCTAAGTATTAGAGTGACTAAAATCTATATCAACATCCTTTTCTCGGATACGTAGGATAAAATTGACAAATTCTAAGTGTTAGAGTGAATAATTTTTTTTTATCAGCATCCTTTGGCAGATACATCGGATAAAATTGACAAAATCTAAATTTCAGAATGAATAAATTCATTATCAACATCCTTTGTCGGATATGTCGGATAAAATTGACAAATTCTAAGTATCAGAGTGGCTAAATTCTATATCATCATCCTTTTCTCGGTACATAGGATAAAATTGACAAAATCTAAGTGTCAGTGTGAATAAATTTTTTTTATCAACATCCTTTGTCAGATACATCAAATAAAAGTGACAAAATCTAAATTTCAGAATGAATAAATTCATTATCAACATCCTTTGTCGGATATGTCGAATAAAATTGACAAAATATAAGTGTCAGAGTGAATAGATTTTTTTTTATCAACATCCTTTTGTCAGACACATCAATAAAATTGATAAAATCTAAATTCAGAATGAATAAATGCTTTAACACATCCTTTATCGAATATGGCGGATAAAATTGACAAAATCTAAATTTCAGAATGAATAAATTTTATATCAACATCCTTTGTCGGATATGTCGGATAAAATTGACAAAATATAAGTGTCAGAGTGAATAATTTTTTTTTATCAACATCCTTTGGCAGATACATCGGATAAAATTGACAAAATCTAAGGATCAGAGTGACTAAATCTATATCAATATCCTTTTCTCGGATACATAGGATAAAATTGACAAATTCTAAGTGTTAGAGTGAATAAATTTTTTTTTATCAACATCCTTTGGCAGATACATCGGATAAAATTGACAAAATCTAAATTTCAGAATGAATAAATTCATTATCAACATCCTTTGTCAGATACATAGGATAAAATTGACAAAATCTAAGTGCCAGTGTGAATAATTTTTTTATCAACATCCTTTTGTCAGACACATCAAATAAAATTGACAAAATCTAAATTTCAGAATGAATAAATTCTATATCAACATCCTTTGTCGGATATGTCGGATAAAATTGACAAAATATAAGTGTCAGAGTGAATAATTTTTTTATTAACATCCTTTGGCAGATACATCGGATAAAATTGACAAATGTAAGCATCAGAGTGACTAATTCTATATCATATCCTTTTCTCGGATACATAGGACAAAATTGACAAATTCTAAGTGTTAGAGTGAATAATTTTTTTTATCAACATCCTTTGTCAGATACATCAAATAAAATTGACAAAATCTAAATTTCAGAATGAATAAATTCATTATCAACATCCTTTGTCGGATATGTCGGATAAAATTGACAAAATATAAGTGTCAGAGTGAATAATTTTTTTATCAACATCCTTTTGTCAGACACATCAAATAAAATTGATAAAATCTAAATTTCAGAATGAATAAATGCTTTAACAACATCCTTTATCGAGATATGGCGGATAAAATTGACAAAATCTAAATTTCAGAATGAATAAATTCTATATCAACATCCTTTGTCGGATATGTCGGATAAAATTGACAAAATATAAGTGTCAGAGTGAATAATTTTTTTTTATCAACATCCTTTGGCAGATACATCGGATAAAATTGACAAAATCTAAGGATCAGAGTGACTAAAATCTATATCAATATCCTTTTCTCGGATACATAGGATAAAATTGACAAATTCTAAGTGTTAGAGCGAATAAATTTTTTTATCAACATCCTTTGCAGATACATCGGATAAAATTGACAAAATCTAAATTTCAGAATGAATAAATTCATTATCAACATCCTTTGTCAGATACATAGGATAAAATTGACAAAATCTAAGTGCCAGTGTGAATAAATTTTTTTTATCAACATCCTTTTGTCAGACACATCAAATAAAATTGACAAAATCTAAATTTCAGAATGAATAAATTCTATATCAACATCCTTTGTCGGATATGTCGGATAAAATTGACAAAATATAAGTATCAGAGTGAATAATTTTTTTTTATTAACATCCTTTGGCAGATACATCGGATAAAATTGACGAAATGTAAGCATCAGAGTGACTAAATTCTATATCAACATCCTTTTCTCGGATACATAGGACAAAATTGACAAATTCTAAGTGTTAGAGTGAATAAATTTTTTTTTATCAACATCCTTTGGCAGACACATCGGATAAAATTGACAAAATCTACATTTCAGAATGAATAAATTCATTATCAACATCCTTTGTCGAATATGTCGGATAAAATTGACAAAATATAAGTGTCAGAGTGAATAAATTTTTTTTATCAACATCATTTGTCAGATACATCAAACAAAATTGACAAAATCTAAATTTCAGAATGAATAAATGCTTTAACAACAATCTTTTATCGGATATGTCGGATAAAATTGACATAATCTAAGTATCAGAGTGACTAAATTCTATATCAACATCCTTTTCTCAGATACATAGGATAAAATTGACAAATTCTAAGTGTTAGAGTGAATAAATTTTTTTATCAACATCCTTTGGCAGATACGTCGGATAAAATTGACAAAATCTAAATTTCAGAATGAATAAATTCATTATCAACATCCTTTGTCGGATATGTCGGATAAAATTGACAAAATCTAAGTATCAGAGTGAATATTTTTTTTAACAACATCCTTTGCCAGATACATCGAATAAAATTGATAAAATATAAGTGCCAGAGTGAATAAATTTTTTTTATCAACATCTTTTGTCAGATACATCAAATAAAATTGACAAAATCTAAATTTCAGAATAAATAAATGCTTTAACAACATCCTTTATCGGATATGTCGGATAAAATTGACAAAATCTAAGTATCAGAGTGACTAAATTCTATATCAACATCCTTTTCTCGGATACATAGGATAAAATTGACAGAGTCTAAGTGTCAGAGTGAATAAATTTTTTTATCAACATCCTTTTCTCGGATACATAGGATAAAATTGACAAAATCTGAATTTCAGAATGAATAAATTCATTATCAACATCCTTTGTCGGATATGTCGGATAAAATTGACAAAATCTAAATTTCAGAATGAATAAATGCTATAACAATATCCTTTATCGGATATGTCGGATAAAATTGACAAAATCTAAGTTTCAGAGTGACTAAATTCTATATCAACATCCTTTTCTCGGATACATAGAATAAAATTGACAGAATCTAAGTGCCAGAGTGAATAATTTTTTTTATCAACATCATTTGTCAGATACATCAAATAAAATTGACAAAATCTAAATTTCAGAATAAATAAATGCTTTAACAACATCCTTTATCGGATATGTCGGATAAAATTGACAAAATCTAAGTATCAGAGTGACTAAATTCTATATCAACATCCTTTTCTCGGATACATAGGATAAAAATTGACAAATTCTAAGTGTTAGAGTGAATATTTTTTTTTTATCAACATCCTTTGCCAGATACATCGGATAAAATTGACAAAATCTAAGTATCATAGGGAATAAATTCATTATCAACATCCTTTGTCGGATATGTCGGATAAAATTGACAAAATATAAGTATCAGAGTGAATATTTTTTTTTTATCAACAACCTTTGCCAGATACATCGAATAAAATTGACAGAATCTAAGTGCCAGAGTGAATAATTTTTTTTATCAACATCCTTTGTCAGATGCATCGAATAAAAATTGCCAAATTTAAATATCAGAATGAATTAATGCTTTAACAACATCCTTCATCGGATTTTTCGAATAAAATTGACAAAATCTAAGTATCAGAGTGATTAAATTCTACATCAACATCCTTTTCTCGGATACATAGATTAAAATTGACAAAATCTAAGTGTTAGAGTGAATATATTTTTTTTTATATCAACATCCTTTGCCAGTTACATCGGATAAAATTGACAAAATCTAAGTGTCAGTGACTAAATTCATTATCAACATCCTTTGTCGGATATGTCGGATAAAATTGATAAAATCTAAGTATCAGAGTGATTAAATTCCATATCAATACGTGATTAAATTCCATATAAATTACGTGCGCGCACTTAACCTCGTCTAAATTAACCTTAAAAAATGAAATAAAGCTATGTCGACTTTGCATGTCTCTCTCACTATTTATGAGCCGTCGCGGTGCACACTCCATGTCTTTCTTGTCAATTTTACCTGATTTAGCCGACAAATGATGTTGATAATGCATTTAAAGCATGTTGATAAAGCATTTATTCACTCTGATACTTAGATTTTGTCAATTTTATCCCATGTATCCAAGAAAATGATATTGATATGGAATTTAATCACTCTGATTTTGTCAATTTTATCCGATGTGTCTGCCAAAGGATGTTGATAAAAAAAATTATTCACTCTAACACTTAGAATTTGTCAATTTTGTCCTATGTATCCGAGAAAAGGATGTTGATATAGAATTTAGTCACTCTGATGCTTAGATTTTGTCAATTTTATCCGATGTATCTGCCAAAGGATGTTTAAAAAAAAAAATTATTCACTCTGATACTTATATTTTGTCAATTTTATCCGACATATCCGACAAAGGATGTTGATATAGAATTTATTCATTCTGAAATATAGATTTTGTCAATTTTATTTGATGTGTCTGACAAAAGGATGTTGATAAAAAAATTTATTCACACTGGCACTTAGATTTTGTCAATTTTATCCTATGTATCTGACAAAGGATGTTGATAATGAATTTATTCATTCTGCAATTTAGATTTTGTCAATTTTATCCGATGTATCTGCCAAAGGATGTTGATAAAAAAAATTTATTCGCTCTAACACTTAGAATTTGTCAATCTTATCCTATGTATCCGAGAAAAGGATATTGATATAGATTTTAGTCACTCTGATCCTTAGATTTTGTCAATTTTATCCGATGTATCTGCCAAAGGATGTTGATAAAAAAAAATTATTCACTCTGACACTTATATTTTGTCAATTTTATCCGACATATCCGACAAAGGATGTTGATATAGAATTTATTCATTCTGAAATTTAGATTTTGTCAATTTTATCCGCCATATTCGATAAAGGATGTTGTTAAAGCATTTATTCATTCTGAAATTTAGATTTTATCAATTTTATTTGATGTGTCTGACAAAAGGATGTTGATAAAAAAAATCTATTCACTCTGACACTTATATTTTGTCAATTTTATCCGACATATCCGACAAAGGATGTTGATAATGAATTTATTCATTCTGAAATTTAGATTTTGTCAATTTTATTTGATGTATCTGACAAAGGATGCTGATAAAAAAATTTATTCACACTGACACTTAGATTTTGTCAATTTTATCCTATGTACCCGAGAAAAGGATGATGATATAGAATTTAGCCACTCTGATACTTAGAATTTGTCAATTTTATCCGACATATCCGACAAAGGATGTTGATAATGAATTTATTCATTCTGAAATTTAGATTTTGTCAATTTTATCCGATGTATCTGCCAAAGGATGTTGATAAAAAAAAATTATTCACTCTAACACTTAGAATTTGTCAATTTTATCCTACGTATCCGAGAAAAGGATGTTGATATAGATTTTAGTCACTCTGATACTTAGATTTTGTCAATTTTATCCGATGTATCTGCCAAAGGATGTTGATAAAAAAAAATTCATTCACTCTGACACTTATATTTTGTCAATTTTATCCGACATATCCGACAAAGGATGTTGATATAGAATTTATTCATTCTGAAATTTAGATTTTGTCAATTTTATTTGATGTATCTGACAAAGGATGTTGATAAAAAAAATTATTCACTCTGACACTTATATTTTATCAATGTTATTCGATGTATCTGACAAAGGATGTTGATAAAAAAAATTATTCACACTGACACTTAGATTCTGTCAATTTTATCCTATGTATCCGAGAAAAGGATGTTGATATAGAATTTAATCACTCTGATGCTTAGATTTTGTCAATTTTATCCGACATATCCGACAAAATGAGGTTGATAATGGATTTATTCATTCTGAAATTTAGATTTTGTCAATTTTATTTGATGTATCTGACAAAGGATGTTGATAAAAAAAATTTATTCACACTGACACTTAGATTCTGTCAATTTTATCCTATGTATCCGAGAAAAGGATGTTTATATAGAATTTAATCACTCTGATACTTAGATTTTGTCAATTTTATCCGACATATCTGATAAAGGATGTTGTTAAAGCATTTATTCGTTCTTAAATTTAGATTTTGTCAACTTTATTTGATGTATCTGACAAAGGATGTTGATAGAAATATTTATTCACTTTACACTTATATTTTATCAATTTTATTCGATGTATCTGGCAAAGGATGTTGATAAAAAAAAATATTCACTCTGATACTTAGATTTTGTCAATTTTATCTGACATATCCAACAAAGGATGTTGATAATGAATCTATTCATTCTGAAATTTAGATTTTGTCAATTTTATTTGATGTATCTGACAAAGGATGTTGATAATGAATTTATTCACTCTGACAGTTAACGAAAAATGGTATTCTAACTCTTGCATTTCAAGGAAAGAAATCCAAAATGAACTTTGAAAAATCAAGCGAATGTAACCGTGACAAGGTAAACCATAACAAAACACTACTGAAATATTCCAACTCCTGCATTTCAACGAAAGAAATCCAAAAATGAACTTTGAAAAATCAGAGAATGTAACTGTGAAAGGTAAACCACGACAAAACACTACTGAAATATTCCAACTCTTGCATTTCAAGGAAAGAAATCCAAAATGAACTTTGAAAAATCAAGAGAATGTAACTGTGACAAGGTAAAGCACAACAAGACACTACTGAATATTCCAACTCTTGCATTTCACGAAAGAAATTCAAATGAACTTTAAAACATCAAGAGAATGTAACTGTGACAAGGTAAAGCACAACAAGACACTACTGAAATATTCCAAATCTTGCATTTCAAGGAAAGAAATCCAAAATGAACTTTGAAAAATCAAGAGAATGTAACTGTGACAAGGTAAACCACGACAAAACACTACTGAAATATTCCAACTCTTGCATTTCAAGGAAAAAAAATCCAAAATGAACTTCGAAAAATCAAGAGAATGTAAATGTGACAAGGTAAACCACGACAAAACACCACTGAAATATTCCAACTCTTGCATTTCACGAAAGAAATTCAAAATGAACTTTGAAAAATCAAGAGAATGTAAATGTGACAAGGTAAACCACGACAAAACACTACTGATATATTCCAACTCCCGCATTTCAACAAAAGAAATCCAAAATGAACTTTGAAAAATCAAGAGAATGTAACTGTGACAAGGTAAACCACGACAAAACACTACTGAAATATTCCAACTCTTGCATTTCACGAAAGAAATTCAAAATGAACTTTAAAAAATCAAGAGAGTGTAACTGTGACATGGTAAACCACGACAAAACACTACTGAAATATTCCAACTCTTGCATTTCACGAAAGAAATTCAAAATGAACTTTGAAAAATCAAGAGAATGTAACTGTGACAAGGTAAAGCATAACAAAACACTACTGAAATATTCCAACTCTTGCATTTCAACAAATGAAACCCAAAATAAAAACTGAAAAAATCAAGAGAAAGTAACTGTGACAAGGTAAACCACGACAAAACACTACTGAAATATTCCAACTCTTGCATTTCACGAAAGAAACTCAAAATGAACTTTGAAAAATGAAGAGAATGTAACTGTGACAAGGTAAAGCACGACAAAACACTACTGAAATATTCCAACTCTTGCATTTCACGAAATAAATTCAAAATGAACTTTGAAAAATCAAGAAAATGTAACTGTGACAAGGTAAAGCACAACAAAACACTACTGAAATATTCCAACTCCTGCATTTCAACAAAAGAAATCCAAAATGAACTTTGAAAAAATCAAGAGAATGTAACTGTGACAAGGTAAACCACGACAAAACACTACTGAAATATTCCAACTCTTGCATTTCACGAGAGAAATTCAAAATGAACTTTGAAAAATCAAGAGAATGTAACTGTGACAAGGTAAAGCACAACAAAACACTACTGAAATATTCCAACTCCTGCATTTCAACAAAAGAAATCCAAATGAACTTTGAAAAATCAAGAGAATGTAACTGTGACAAGGTAAACCACGACAAAACACTACTGAAATATTCCAACTCTTGCATTTCACGAAAGAAATTCAAAATGAACTTTGAAAAATCAAGAGAATGTAACTGTGACATGGTAAACCACGACGAACACACTACAGAAATATTCCAACTCTTGCATTTCACGAAAGAAATTCAAAATGAACTTTGAAAATCAAGAGAATGTAACTGTGACAAGGTAAAGCACAACAAAACATTACTGAAATATTCCAACTCTTGCATTTCAACAAAAGAAATCCAAAATGAACTTTGAAAAATCAAGAGAATGTAACTGTGACAAGGTAAAGCATAACAAGACACTACTGAAATATTCCAACTCTTGCATTTCAACGAAAGAAATTCATAATGAACTTTGAAAAATTCAGAGAATGTAACTGTGACAAGGTAAACCACGACAAAACACTACTGAAATATTCCAACTCTTGCATTTCACGAAAGAAATTCAAAATGAACTTTGAAAAATCAAGAGAATGTAACTGTGACAAGGTAAAGCACAACAAAACACTACTGAAATATTCCAACTCTTGCATTTCAACGAAAGAAATCCAAAATGAACTTTGGAAAATCAAGAGAATGTAACTGTGACAAGGTAAAGCACAACAAGACAGTGACAAGGTAAAGCATAACAAGACACTACTGAAATATTCCAACTCTTGCATTTCAATGAAAGAAATTCAAAATGAACTTTGAAAAAATAAGAGATTGTAACTGTGACAAGGTAAAGCACAACAAGACAGTGACAAGGTAAAGCATAACAAGACACTACTGAAATATTCCAACTCTTGCATTTCAATGAAAGAAATTCAAAATGAACTTTGAAAAAATAAGAGAATGTAACTGTGACAAGGTAAACCACGACAAAACACTACTGAATTTAAGTTTGTTTCATCTGATTCGAAGACTTGTAAAAAAAAAGTTGAAAAAAATATATCATGTTAAAAAAAAAAACGACGATACCAATCTCTTAGCAATAAACTAAAATCACGCTTAGGATTCTTTCCAATCATACCGGATATGTATTCTCCCACTGATTACATTTATCATAGTGGCAATTGGAGCATAGGTGGCCTCTAGGATGAGAGTCACACACCTCTTCATGACAGGAATTACAACCTTTAATTTGTATAGCATATCCTTTATGCAATTTACACGGGTTGCATAATCTACACTTTTCATCATACTCATCAATCATTGTGCAATTCTCACATGATGACCAGCTGCCCAGTGTGTACATACATAGCGGACATGTATGGAACATTTTTTCATGTGTTGACACTCTCACTGCCACAATGAAACTGAGCTACTAACAACAAAAAATTGTCTGAGAGAGAGAGAGAGAGGGGTAAATACCTCCGTTGTCTCTGATTGGCCGCCCTAAAAAACAGATGTCGGCTCAAAAAACACTCTGGTTGAAAAACTTAGAGTTGAAACAAACTTGTGTGGGGAATCCCCGTTCATACTGCTATCTTTTTTTGCAATGTTCAGGAACAGGTGGGGAATCCCCGCTCGTTTGGAATGGTACCAACGGGACATAAGCAAATAGCACGTAGTCTGGAAAGACACCAAGGAACATAAGGCAAGCAAATCCATTGTCTCGGCAAATAACATGGAGATTCCTATAGCTTCAAGCAAATAACATGGAGATTCCTATTGCTTCAAGCAAATAACATGGAGATTCCTATATGTCTAAGCAAAATGGTTCCTACTACTCTACTGAAGTGATCGAAGGGTCCCTCCCCCTCAGACCTCGTATTGTCCCGAAATGCATCGGACAGAAATTTTGAGATGACCATTTGTTGTCGTAGAAACTTCAAAAAAGGCTCATTCTATTGGAAATTGAAAGGGCTTGTGCCCTTTTTATTAATCAAAAGTGACTGGAGAGTAACAACACCCCCCCCCCTAATCAATTCCAAATTTTGAGATAGCCATTTTGTTCAGCGTAGTTGAAAGATCTGGAAATTATGTCTTTGACAACCCCCATTCCTTCTCAAGACCAGAACATAATTTGCACTTTACTGAAAAAAATGGCTTTGAATTGGCACTTTAGTATACATATACTGATATATATCCCTTAAAGTTTTAATAATGTTCCCTACAATTGGACTATTTTCGCGTGCCTTATTTAGTTGTCATGATCCCAAAACTCTCCTTGCAAACGTACCTTGTATGGCCTACAATATTACCAGAAATATAAAAACTTCTGTGAAACTTATATCTATAAATTTTGTTAGTCTTATTTTAATGTAAATGATTTCTCTATAATTGCTTGTTTGCAAAGGCACTTTTTAAATCTCATTCCAAACTCGTAGCTTTTGTTTGAATAAAGGCTCTATATTTGTTTATTCATTGGATTAATTTTCGAACTCGTCAGAGACGGATTTGTTTTTCTAATTTTGAAAAAATTCGTGGAGAATGGATTCGTGGAAGAAATTACTGTTTTGTGTACTCTATCACTATTTTTGCTTAATCAAGTAGTTATCTTATTTCTGACGGAAAGGAATTCTTAGAAGTCATTCGTCACAAAAGGGTACGAAATTTCAAAGCGATTTCTAAAGATAAAGTTCAGGTTATTTCACGCTTGCTCTTTTTTCATGTGTTTTCAACTTCGGTGGAAAATTTATACGACATCAAAAATGTGTAGGTTACTTGCTTAATAAAGGTGTTTAGATAACTAAAATTGATTGAAGCTCTTCATAGAATTGTGATGCCGATTAAAAAAGAAAACATCATATCTTGTCTCTAGTTATTCAACATCATTATTGCGATTTTAAGCGATATCAAAAACGTGTTTTTTTTCCGAGTGAGTGCCGACTTTAAGAAATTATCTACGCCAGCTGGCGCGTGCCAAGCGGGGCAAAAGGGTGCTAAGCGTGGCAGAACCGTGCCAGGCTTTGTGGGGGCATTGCCACGTGTGATGGAGCTGGACCACACGTGGCAGAACTGCGCAACACATTTGGCATTCCGAGATGTACACCAGGTGGCAGAGAGTCTTTGACCCTACAGTTTCTTCCTTCATTTACACAAAGCTACCCTCAACCTCATCCAGACGCGCATTCCCAGCCTTTGGTGATACGTGAAGCTTTGTTGGTTTATAAACGAAAGTATAATTCTTCCTACACGAAACAAGGAACTACGTAGAATGAGAATATTTTGAAAATACAGCAGCAACTGAAGAAGTCTCTTAAGTTAAAGCGTGGGTTTTCCATTAAGCGCCGCATAAGCATAGATATGAGATTCCAACCTTCATAAAAAGGAGTGAATTTCAACTGTTGTTATTATACAAAAAAGAGAGAGAGAATGAAGAGTGAGAGAAGGGAGAGACAGAGAAGGGAGAGAGAGAGAGAGAAGGGAGAGAGGGGGGAAGGGAGAGAGAAGAGAAGGGAGAGAGGAGAAATAGAGAGAAGGAAAGAGAGGAGAAATAGAGAGAAGGAAAAAGAGAGAGGAGAAATGGAGAGAAGGAAAGAGAGTGAGAGGAGAAATAGAGAAGAAAAGAGAGAGAGAGAGGAGAAATAGAGAGAAGGAAAGAGAGAGAGGAGAAATGGAGAGAAGGAAAGAGAGGAAGAGGAGAAATAGAGAGAAGGAAAGAAAAAGAGGAGAAAGAGAGAGAGGAGAAATGGAGCGAAGGAAAGAGAGAGAGGAGAAATAGAGAGAAGGAAAGAGAAAGTAGAAATAGAGAGAAGGAAAGAGAGAGAGGAAAATAGGAAGAAGGAAGGAAAGAGCGAGAGAGGAGAAATAGAGAGAAGGAAAGGGAGAAAGCGGTAGAGACGGAAAAAGAGGGAGATAGAGAGAGAGAGAAATAAGTAGTTATATGCTAAAATTCATGGTTCATAATAACAGTTGAAATAAACAAAAAAGTTTCAATATTACAAATTAGTGTGACAGGTTCAGTATTCAAGTACGCCTTTGGATTTAGTAGACCAATTTCAAAAACAATCTTTATCTGTTTAATTTTGTAAGATGGCCATTAAAACAATTTATTATAAGAAGAAAACAGATAAATTTTCAGTCAATATGCCAACACTAGACAAGAGTGGACCTGGTTATTTATTGTGAAAAATAATTGTACTTATAGAGTAGATTAGCAATCGCTGAAATATCTCTGTCAATACCCCAATTTTAGGTCATATATTGTGCTTTAAATTTGTTGTCAGTATTTTGGAAAATCTGAAAATATAGTCACCATAACGCTAGATGGCGTTGATAGTTTTGTTTGGCACTTGTGCCATTTCCCACTTTTATAAGTTACGCAAACTCTTTAACCGGACATAAAAAGAGGGAAACAGCGGGTTCTTTTTTGATCAGAAGTCCTAAAGTCGGTTGACGGAATGATCCTAAGTAAAGATAGTTTCCTGAGTGAGGAAGAAAAAAGGGAAAGTAACATTACCAGGTAAAAATACGCGAAGAGCTCCTTCGCTTTACCTTTCTTTGGTGTGCATCAAAATACTTTCAATTCGAATGGAACTTCCCGTTCAGGTATTTTCGACATGGCCATAGCAACTTCAGATCCAAAGATGGACTGACTTTCAATTTAAATTAGCGTCTGATTCCACCTCTGCTCCCTCCTCATTATCTTTCTCCTTTCGCTTCTCTGAAAATACAGCAACTGGAATAAATACAGCAACTAGGCCAATATTTTGTGTATAGGTGTCTTCAGCTAAGAATAGAACTAAATGAAAAACATAAAAAAAAAAACTTACAATGAAAAGAACGATTCAAAACAACATAGTAAGGTTAGCTGTCTTAACTTATGGGCCATTTTATGACCAAATATTGTATTGGTTATAACTAGATTGTTACACTTCAAAAATTACAGCGGTCTGTAGCCATTGCTGTTTTCTTTTCCTACAACAAATTTACCTAGGCTAGAATACCATATTTCTAGAATATCCTTATTTCTACCGACCTGGGAGCCGGTAGTTAAAATCCTGGTTAAAATCTCCTAATAAAAATACCATATTTCTACCTGGGACCCTGTCCATTTGTTCCTGTAACTGTGAGTAAAATCCACATGAGTCACTACCATCTCCGTCAGTCGGCTCTACACTGGCAAATATTACTATGACTGCTACCCTGTAGGTTTTAGTCATAAAATGGGCGACTAGTGTTCTATTATTATTACCTTCCCAGCCTAAACAAGACTTAGAAGCTTCCTTATTCATCATGAGCCCTACTCCCTGTCTGTGTCCCATCCTTCCTGCCTGAGTAAATAAATTCTATATCACCTTATTTCATGTTTTCTACCCCTCGGCTACGAGTTTTTGAAACTCTTAATAAGTCAAGTTTGAAGCATCTGAATTCCTCAGTCAAAATGTCAATATGATAGTTATTTTTTAACGTCGTAACATTCCAAGTTGCAATTTCACATTCTTTAAATATGAAATATAAACATATGCGGATGAAGGATAACAGACTGCGAAAGATTGTCCTTATCGGCCACAGTTTATAGAATTATCGTTTATAGTTTATAGATAATTATATAAACTGTGTTATCGGCCAACCGTCTAGGGCTAAACGGAAAGTAGGTCGTCTACGGTGGGGGTTAAAAGATTTAAGGAAGCGGGAACTACTTCGGAGGATGTAAAGAGGGAGGCAATGAATAGATTAGGATGGAGGAGGAGCATGTGTAACTGTGTTGGCCTCAATCGGCTTGGTGCTGCGATGAGTTGTTAGTTTTAGTAGTAGTAGTATAGAATTCCAATCCTAGCCAATCTTTCTTAGAGTAATGATGCTGAGATTCTTAACCTTCCTTGTTAATAGATTGATTTAGCAAGTTTAAACTTACCTATTAAAGTTCTAAGCATAAGAAAAGTTGGATTAATTTAGAAAGAACTGGGCAAAACCATCAAAAACGGGCATGATCCTGCCAAAGTTTAACCATGAAGTTCAATATGTTTGAAAACCCCGAAGCAAAAATTTGTGCTCCTACCTACAAATATATTAAATTCCGTGTTTTCCTTGGAAGGATGGCCGCAGGTGCATTTTTGCTTGTTAGTTTTTTTGAGTTTTGCCTTTTTTTCTCTTATTCCCTCCGAGGGATGATCGTATTGAATAAATGACTGTAGGACATCAGAAGAAGACTCATTCAAAGGGAAATGGAAACTCCTAATTGCAATTTTAAGTAAAAAAAAGAGATCCAAAAGAGTCCCAGCAAAGTTTTGTGGTGCAAATCTCTGCCATTTTGTGGTGCAAAAACAACAGTCTCCGTCCAATGAGGACCAAATAGCTATGCCGGAGTGAAAATTGTGAGTTCCAATTGATTTAAAACTGTAGAAAAGATTTTTTATGGCCTCACAGCTTTTAATACCATCTATGGTGCATTCAACCCTAAACACATATATGCAGTGAGTACAAACACAAAGGTTATTAAAGACAATTAATTTTAAGCTTCATTTGACTGACTTGATTCGTTTGAATCTTTCTGTGGTTGGATGAAGGATGGGGTCGAAAACATCAAAAATCACATTTTGGGTCCCTGTTGTATGACTCATTGGGAGGTACTTCAGGTAACATGGACGGGGTCGGGCGAATTTACGCCTTATTCTTCTGTCATTTGGAGGATTATATTTGGACCAGAACATTATAGTTATATGCTTACCTGCGCATACAACCTTTTAGATTGTCGTAGCTCGTTAAAAATTATATGTATTGCCTTGTATTTACTCCATAAATGCTATATTAAGCAGAACCGTCCAAGGGGGGGGGGAGCAATAGGGGCAGCTTCCCCGGACGCCGTGGCTAGGGGGTGCCACGGTTGGGTGGTTGCCCACTTTCGTCAAACTTTTCACTCTGATTATATTATAGTCGGGAGGGGGGGGGGCTGTAATTATTTTTTCCCCGAGCACCACCAACCAAACAATGGCTCCGATATTAAGATGTTAATATAGCTGCCACTAACTATGACTATTATTGATCGTGTGTATTTTGAAAGCTAATGTGCTTCCAGGTTTAGTATACTTTTTCTACTTTATTCTTTCATAGTTCAAGCCGAGATGGGACGAAACACAAACTCAGAGCCAAATTTAGAAAGAAGAAATGTGAAAAATGTCCTTCTTCTTGGAGTCAGCTTTCTTCTTGTTTTTACAGCCTTTCAAACTATGGGAAACATTCAGGTAAGGCTTTTAAAAAGCGAGCAGATAAGGTCGAAAAAACAGTTATTAGAGTTTATTGTATACAAAGATTTCATTTTTAATCTTTTTAGGTAAAACACAGGTCGTTCTGTAACATAATTGATACATAGACTGATTGGTCAAATTTTAGCTAGCTGTAGCCAGTAATTATATAGTACTCACTTATGTCTTGAACAGCCTTTTGTCTCGTATTGTGGCCATCTCCATGGAACGCTCAAAGATATGCCGAAGCTCTAGAAAACGGGTTTTTGATACCAATAGATACATCAAAAGAATCAGATTTTAAATGCTGATTTCAAATATATAAGTTTCATCAAGTATAGTCCTACCCATCAAAAGTTACGCGCCTGAAGAAATTTGGCTGATTTTCGAAAAAAGGGGGGAAAACCCCTAAAAGTTATAGAACCTTAATGAAAATTACACCATCATATTCAGCGCATCAGAGAACCCTACTGTAGAGGTTTCAAGCTCCTATCTAAACAACTGTGGAATTTTGCATTTTTTACCAGAAGAAAGATCACGGATGCGCGTTTATTTATTTTTTTTCCAGGGGTGATCGTATTGATCCAGTGGTCCTAGAATATCGTGGGAGGACTCATTGGAACGGAAATTAGAAGTTCTAGTGCCCTTTGTAAGTGACCAAAAAATGGAGGGCAACTAGGCCTCCTACCACGCTCATTTTTTTCCCAAAGTCACCCGATCCAAATTTTGAGATAACCATTTTGTTCAGCATGGTTGAAAATATGATAACTATGTCCTTTAGAATGGCTTAATCCCCCGAAGTACCCGGGGGAGGGCTGAAAGTTATGAACTTTACCCAATGTTAACATATAGTATTGGTTATTGGGAAGTATACAGACGTTTTCAGGGGGGATTTTTTCTGGTAGTTTGGGGGGGGGTCGGAGGTTATGTGGGAGGATCTTTCCATGAAGGAAGTTTTCATGGGGGTTGGGACATTGCTATGAAGGGGGCGCCAGATTTCCCAACATTATTTAAAAAAAGATCAGAAATTAAATATAAAAAAACAAGTTTTTTCAACTGAAAATAAGGAGCAACATCAAAACTTAAAAGGACCAGAAAATATTACGTATATGATTGGGTTCACCCCCTAGTCAATACCTCGCTCTTTAAGCCAAAGATTTTTTAGTACTTTCATAAGAGCTATTTATTCTAAATAACAGCCTTTGTGATTAAGGGGTCATTCTTAAAGAATTGGAACAAAATTCGAACTTTAGCTTAAAGAGCGAGGTATTGACTAGGCGGAGAGCCCCCTAATATACGTATTAAAAATGTATGAATATAGAAGTTCGCTACGTAAGTTAATTCGTAAGTTACGTATATTTATTACTAATAAAAACGTTCGTAAATAAAATTAAACAAGTTTCGAGAAAGTCATTTAACCAAATAAAAGTAAAATTAATATGCAAATGTTTTTTTAATTATTAATGTACGGTGAGCCAAAATCAAAACCTGCATTAATTCAAAAATGTTCAAAAATTAAATAAAAAAATAAGTTTCTTTTAACTGAAAGTAAGGAGCGATGTTAAAACTTAAACGAACAGAAATTATTCCGTATATGAAATAGGTTGTCCCCTCCTCAACGCCTCACTCTTTACGCTAAAGTTTGACTTTCTCACAACTCCATTCTTTTTAAACAATAAAACACTTTAGTGTAAAGCGCGAGGCGTTGAGGAGGGGACAACCCCTTTCATATACGGAATAATTTCTGTTCGTTTTAAGTTTTAACGTCGTTCCTTACTTTCAGTTAAAAAAACTTGTTTTTTTTATTTAATATTTACTAGAAGAGCAAAACTAAGAAAGCACCAAATCTTTATTATTGTTTGAATGAACTGGAAATATCGGTCGGAACGAACGGATCGATGCAGACATTTCGTCCCGAAGATATACGACTGTGTGTAGACATTTCGTCTCGAAGATATGCGACAGTAAGTCTGAACAAGTCAAAAAGTAGTCCATCCATGGATTAGCAAAGTCGTGGAAGCCGAATTTATCGGTAGTGTTGGAACAAATTAGAAAAGTGTCAGTCGATTTCATATTATTATTTAATTGTCATTTAAAATATTAACCTGTTGCCCCATTCTATGCCCCTCTGTCTACCTGTAATAAATTAGAACAAAATCAAAGTGAAGTGAACCGTACAAGTGAAGTGACCAATACTACAAACAAGGCCGTACGGAGGATTTTTTTGGGGGGATGGGTTTTACAAAAAAAAACTAAAAAAAAACACATCAAAATTTTGTTTATGGAAATTTTCTGTACTTGTCTACGTAAAATAAAAATCACCCCAAAATAAAATTTGGGGCTGAGAGGAGGGGCTCAAAACCCCAACCCCCCTTGAAATGGCCTTGACTGCCAAATATAAGCAACAAGGTAAGGTAAATAACTTGATACAAGGAACTAAAGATTTGTAATAAGATGTATTTTTTTACGGCAATTA
Organism: Artemia sinica; assembly: GCA_027921565.1. NCBI lineage: Eukaryota > Metazoa > Arthropoda > Branchiopoda > Anostraca > Artemiidae > Artemia > Artemia sinica. The sequence goes on along the minus strand of CM051259.1, from coordinate 13,766,841 downwards.
TTACCAACTATGAATAGTTCAACAGAAAATACAGATAATAACAATAATGGTATCATTTTCCTAAGTAAAAAAACTGACTTTTATGAAAGTTTTAACTTTAGCACTTGATTCATTGCCAGTACAGAAGCAAGTATTGCCACTCATAGAACTTCACCAGCTCTTTGATTTTGCACTTTTCACTTATTTTACAAATGTTTTTGTATGAGTATTATAAGCTGCGTTATTATACTACTAATAATAAGTTTTTCAACATCTTCTTGCGAAAACATAATGTTCAATGAAATGCAGTATAAACTAATCCTGTCCAACCTTTAAAGCGGAAATGTTTTTATTTCAAAAGCGATACGTTTTCCAGTGCTTGCAGTTTTTTCCTTTTGAATTTCTCTTATATTTTTTTTTCTTTTTGCGTTTATTTTTATCTTTGACAAAAAAAACAATATTGTCACGCAAACGTGCAGTAGCAGACTGAAGACTACTCACACTGTCATCTCAAGGTTCGGAAATTGTCCCGATTGGACGCAGTTCTCTTGCAGATTTCTTGTCTGTATCTTACACTTTACTGATTTGGGCCTGATTTAAAGCCTGTTCGCCATGGCATTACTCTGGGCTTAAACGGAATCTTCTTATGAATGGGTCAAATAGCTTGATGTTAGTTAAATCTCTGGCTTTTGAATTATTTCGATTTTTCGATTTCACTTTACTGATTTGGGCCTGATTTAAAGCCTGTTCGCCATGGCATTACTCTGGGCTTAAACGGAATCTTCTTATGAATGGGTCAAATAGCTTGATGTTAGTTAAATCTCTGGCTTTTGAATTATATCGATTTTAATCAGCGTATATATATATATATATATATATATATATATATATATATATATATATTATATATATATATATATATATATATATATATATATATATATGATATATATATATATATGTATATATAATATATATATATATATATATATATATATATATATATATATATATATATATATATATATGTATATATATATATATATATATATATATATATATATATATATATATATATATATATATATATATTTATATATTTATATATATATATATATATTATATATATATATATATATATATATATATATATATATATATATATATATATATATATATATATATATATATATATAATATATATATATATATATATATATATAGATATATATATATATATATATATTATATATATATATATATATATATATATATATATATATATATATATATATATATATATATATATATATATTTCTGTAAATTTAATGTCATTTTTCTGTAAAGGTCACTTTGTTATCATATTAATTGAAAATACCTGATTTTACTAATATTAAAAATATTTGTACTCGATTAGTAATTCGTGCCCCATGGTTATCCCTGGTAATCTTTCAAATAGAGCATAAGATTATTTTATTATAAGATTATAGAACATATATAAGATTTTTTATAAGATTATAGAACAGGTATCCATGATATGGGGCCTTAACTCCACCATCGTAATTATAATCAGATCTTGGAATTCATTACATGATTTGATAAACCCTCCTCTCTAACAAAAACACCCACAGCATATTGGAATCATTCTTTGCAGAGTGTAATAAAATAAGCGTTGACAGCCTCTACGAAGCTCGACAAGCATGCAAGGCACAGGAACAAAACAGAAAAAAAATTGACCAATAATAATCCAGAAATTCCACATTTTATGCAATATGTTATAAAATTTTCGCCTGAATATCAGTGTTTGGATTTTTCTTTAAATACAGCGTCCAATTGTGTTCCTTATTTATGCTGAGTTCAAATTAATAATCTGAATTTTCCTAAACAATAAAACCTCACTTGTAATATTTCTTTATTTGGGATATTGGAAAATTTGAAATAAAAATCCAAATGGGGTTGATAGAAATTGTAGTGGGCATTTGAATTCAATATTGGCTCTATTTTCAGCTGAATATTGAAGACTTAATTCTATTGAAATTTTTAGCTTTCTTTCGTCGATAATTGGCCAAAGTGTCGATGTCACAACCAGTGATTTTTTTTTTTTTTTTTTTTTTTTAAGAAGTGGATTAAAACAGCCTAGAACAGCCCTCTAATATCGATTGAAACAAACTTTAGCTTCATGACCCATGGGAATCAAAATAGTTTGAACCTAATTGTTTGTTTTATTACCGTGGACTAGTTATCTCATCAGTTAGTATTGACGCATGCATACTAGCTTTTCTAAGTTTAATTTTTATATTTCTATTTAATTATTTTACGTACCTTAGTAACTAGTCTTTCCTGATCGACTGGGACCGCCCGTTTATAGAATCGTGACCCCCCCCCCCCCAGTCTGAAAAGCGATGCTATAAGCTCGTTTCTCTGATCTAAGGCCTAGAGTATGTGTTTAAGACATTTGCCAAACAAAAATAATAATAATAATAGCATTCAGCAGCTGGAATCTGTTTGTCGTTTGATTTTGCCTGTTCCAAATGGGGTTTTTATAACTTACGAACCTTCAGATAGGATTTTCACGTAATACAAAGGTGGGAAATAACTATACCTCTTAATGTGAAATTAGAAAAGGAAATAATATCGAGTCAACCGACTCATTAGCCCGTGACAGTGTCTCCTTCTTCTATTGGATGAAATTGCTCTTCTTTTAGCAAACCCTGGTTCAAAGTATTCAGAGTGAATATGAGAAGGAGAACAGGACGGATTTCGCTGGTGCAAATGGTTATACTAGTCAATCTATTATTTACGCCTCTTTTGCTGTATTCAACTGGATAGCCCCATCTGTGGTCTCTGTAATTGGCCCAAAAATGTCGATGTTTCTTGGAAGCATCCCTTATGCGTAAGTTTTATTTTTGTGGAGTTCAGCTGTGGGAGTTCAGAAGATGCCTAGATATTTATATCATTGATTTAAAATCCCTCCCCCCTAAAAATAAGAAACCCGGCATTTTAAAGAAAATTAAAAAGCGAACCTAAAACGAGCAGAAATAAAGCCATATAATATGTCAGTCTCAAAACAAATTAAACTTACTGTGAATGATCTAATGAAGCCCAAATGAACAGAAATTCGAAACAATAATCGAGTTAAACTAAAAACGAACAGAAAGTACCACAATAAGACTTGGTAGAGCACCCCCTTCAGACCTTTCTGAAGATTCGAGTGTCTTTTTTGCTTTACTGTAACAAGAAAAATCATCTATTGAATATATGTATTTTTGTCCTAACCATCAAAAAAAAGAATAATAATAAAACTTCAGTCATGTTTGCTGGAAACAACAAAAGATTTCTTAGAATAAACACTTTTGCGATTCTAAATTTAGTTTTAGTGTGCAAAGGACAGTTTTTCTTGGCACTATGTTTTTTTTCCTTTTGCGTTCAAAACTAGTAAAATTGATGCAAAAACAAGTTGTTTTAGAACATCAATCGGCAATGTATGTAGCAAACTCTTTAGCTTCAAATAATTTCTGGTTCATTGCTGTAAGCAAAGTGTGACCCGTGTTAATAGTAACCGATGCCCTGAAAAAAATTGATGAAAGATATATACATCGCGTGAATTTTATTATATGTGTAAAATTAATTTTAAGTCACCCGTGAAATGCTATTAGCAATAGGCAATTCTTTTTATTTATTTCAATATCATTTGTTAACAAAAAAAAAAAAAAAAAAAAAAAAAAAATCGACGAAAACCAAATCCCTCCAAATGTGGGAACAAGTTACATAATTTAAGAAAATGACGAAAATCCTACCCAAAAATTAAGTGGATATTCGTTGAAACTTGAAACTACACTATTCAGCATGTCTGAGAAGTGTAGAGCAGAGATTTCAAGTCCTCATCTACGATGAGGACAATTTTCAAGCTAAATTTCAGTCTGTTTAGTTTTCAGTAAAGCTAAATCAGCTAAAAGAAACTCTTTCTTTAGGCGGGGGGAGGGGGCAGTCGTCCAATTCTTATTTGTCCAAATTTATGTTTGTTTAAATTTGAATCATTATATAACTTTATTTTTACTCGTCTTAGGCTTGATAATGGTCTTGTTTTTATGATACTTTCGTCTTCTAGGTATTTACACAATATTATTTTCTGTTCGTTTTTAATTGACATGGTTTTAATGCACATTAGTTGCAAAACTTTTATAATTTTTGTTTTACATTTTCGATTCAGAATTAAATATTGATTTGGAATTTAAATTTAACAGTTCATATTTTTGTTCGTAATTCAAAACTTATTTCAAAATCTGGTCGTTTATATCCGAAACATATAATAAAATTGGCACCGAGATGTACTTACTGCCAACATTTCTTTCTGCCATCCTATAATGTTTTTCCCCAGGTTCTTAAACAAATAAGTCAAGCAAATAGGACTAACAGATATGAGTTCCGTGCTTTTTAGATAATTGTATTGTGCTTCTGAGCCAAATAGCTCCGGAACCCCTGGTCTAATCTAACAAATTATTAATAATAAGGGTTTACCCTGAGTAAACCCAGTGTGTAAACTGCGGCCCACCTGCAAATTATGCTCCCAGAGATGGGATCAGCGACCTGTCAATATTTGCAACCATGATGGTTACTTATTATACTTCAATGGTTAATTGCATCTATTATTTCAATAGGGGTTTTGAGCTTAAGTTTTGTACCAGGTAGGGGTATCGTTTCACTTTTATATCTTACTTGGCACGAGACAAAGCGTAGATGTCAGAGACATGTGGATTTGTGTTGCGCATAATGTTTGAATATTACTGCAAATACTCCTTCACTTTGCTTTACAACTAGAAGATGGAAAGCTAGACAGTGCCTGTGATACTTGTTCCTTAATATGTAATTTTTTTCATATTATGAGATATTTTCTGAGACTAAGGAACTGTCCAAAACGGGATACGTTACCCTAATCCACTGAATTACACAATGCCAAAATGTCATTAGTGGCGCGTAACTCCAAAAATATAATAGTAACAAGTATAATAGTTATAATAGTAATATAATTGTTAATACAATAGTAACAAAAATACATGTAAACAAATTTTGTTGCATTTTAAAAGTATAATTTGTACCCTCCCCCCCTGAAAAAACAACCCACCCCTCTTGAACAAAAATACTGGACACGGCCCTCACTGTCGTTATAATTATCTATACCTGTAACTCAAATTCTAGGTTATTTGTGGGTTCATTTCTCATACCGATGACCTGGCTGCTGTACCTAACATCTGCCATTCTGGGCTTTGGCGCTGCAGTCATTTGGACAGGCCAAGGCAACTATTTGACTCTCTGCTCCAATGACGGAACAATGACAAGAAATAGTGGAATATTCTGGGCTCTAATGCAGTCTAGGTACTTTTTTTCTTTCTTATTGCCCAATTGGCTAAATAGTTACTTAGTGATTGTATTCTATTTGATTTCATTGCGACTCATATATATATTCAGATTTTTCAGTCTTATGCAACCTATGATGGTAAAATTTAAAGTTAGGTTAGGTTAGATTATGTTAGGTTAGATTAGATTAAGTTAGATTAGGTTAGGTTATATTTGGTTCTACATATCAGAAATGGGTTAAAAAAACCTAACTTAAGCTAACCTAAACCAACCTAACCTCGTCTAACCAAACCTAATCTAACCTAACTTCCCATCATCAAATTTTCCATTATATTGAAAAAATTGTCTGGCAACGGTGACTAAATCTAAGGAGAAAAAAGGTATTTCGGACATTCACCGATGAATGTCGACATTAACCAATTTGCGGATATTCACCGTAACATAATTTTTTTTTTCTTCAAAAGCTGACATTCGGTTTTAGCCTGATTGACCTTTTGCTATGCTACTCTAGGCAGTGGTGGCTCTGGCCTCTCTTGTGCCTAGGACAAAATCTTAATTAGCCCCCCCCCCTGTCTCCCAAAAATGTTTAGGCCAAATTTTAATAAAATATTCATTTATACTAACAAAATTTTCCATTTATCTAAATCTGACTTTTCTTACTTTAGCCTCTGCAGAATTATGAATTATCCCTTCACAATTGATAGCTTCTATTTCTTTGCGTTCTAAAATTAATTAAATTTGGTCTTCTTGCTTTAATTTTAAGGAATGGTGATGAAGATATGGGAAAATGAAGATTTTGGATTCAATTTCCTTATACTTACTGCCAACTGCGGCCTCTGTTTTGTTCCAATAAAAATAACATTTCAAAATCACAAAATGATTATAACCGTTAGATTATTTATTTGAAATTTTGCGCCCTAAAATTTTTTCGCCCGGGGCAGGTGCCCCCTCTGTCCCTTTCTCCCCTAAAACCACTTCTGACCCAGCCTACTCTGGAGTTCATATTGTTGAAATGTACAAAAAGTGGAGAATTGATAGATATGTTGTAAAGTAAAAATAGCGGTAAATTTGAGGACGATTCCACTACTTCCACAGGAGCAAGATATATAAGCAGAATAAATAATAAAAACCAATAAAATAATAAAATATAATAATAAGATAATTGTGAATTCACTATCGTATTTTTATTCAGTTACTCTTTCATTGTTACTTGGAAAGAGTATTTTTTAATTTTAATGTTGTTCTTTTTATATTGTCCTGTGTTTTGTGTAGTTTTTATTATTTCATTTGCACTGAAGACGGTTGAGCAGAGGTCTCAACCAAAATATTTGCATATTTTTCTTCTATTTTCACTGACTGTTATTATCTTCGTTTTCTAATCTTTACGATTTTTTTTCTTTTTGATAAGGAATTAGGTCCCTTTTTGATAAGGGTTTTTCACTGGTTGCTATTATTCTCGTTTTTTCTTCTCTACTATTTTTTTCATTTTTTATATTTAGCCAGTGTGGTCTCAGGAATTATTTACTAATTCCTTATGGTAGCATTCTAGTTAGACGGCTCCAAAGAAGCCGTCTTTGGAGTCGTATTAGTATTGTATAATATTAATATTAAAATTAAAACCCGTTTTTCTTGCTTAGTTTTTCAATAGAAGGAAACATTTTTCTGCAATAAAGGTAGTAGCCTACCATTATATTCCTTTTTTTATGCTCGTTTTTAATACAATAGTCCTTGCACCCCTCCCCTCGCCGCCCCCCTGATATATAGTATTAAATAATATATTTCTTTGGCCAACGCATTGGAACTTCGTGGGAGGGTATAAAGAGGAAGGCTTTGAGTAAATTGGAATGGAGGAGGAACTTGCGTTGCTGGGCTGGCCTCAGGCAGCTTGGTAAGTTTTTAGTTTGTAAGTCTTGTAGTAAGTTTTTAGTAATAGTGGTAATATATCTCTTCGTTGCTCATCACCTTGTGATGGATTATGTATTCTTTGTAGAAAGGGGTTTTGCTGGATTCTTGATTCGTATAAAGGACCCTGCTTAAGTGATATTAATGGAATTGCTCAAATTAGGTGTCACATTAGGGTCCATCTTAAACTTTTAAATTAAATTTGCAAGTAAAACATTTATTATATTTGGAAAAAATATAAAAAAGGCATCAATTAGTGTGCTCACCTCACCTTGTCCTTAGGTAAGTAATGGAACCATCTCCAAGTTTGTTAATGTTGCCATGTTTAGTCTTCCTATACATGGGTGCCCATAGGCTGAATTCTAGGGGGGAGGGGGGCTTAACTGGTCTAATTGGCACTTCCAATGCTGTATAATTGAAATCTCAAGACAAAATATCACAGACAGCGCGATAGCACTGCCTATTTTAGACCAGGACACTTCTTATAGAAAGAAATGTCATAGCCACTTAAAAAAGAGCTCATGGAGGGCAACCAGCTCCCCTTCCCCAACGTCAATCACTTCCACAAACACATCCAATCAAAATTTTGAAAAAAATATTTTGTTCAGCCTAGTTTTAAGGTCTGAAATTATGACTTTGAGGATGACAACCCCCCCCCCCCACAGCCCTCAGGGCAAGGGTTGTAAGTTATGCCCTGGGAGGATATAAGATTTTTTATAGAAACGGTTGTCGCATAAAGTTCAGAGGGGGCTCATTTGTTTGGTAATCAGAAGTTCTACTGGCCTTTTTAACAGTCAAAAGTAATTGGAGGTCAACCAGTCCCCCCCCCCCCCTGTACACCAATTATTTCCCCAAACATATTCAATCATAATTTTTGATCTAGCCATTTTCTTTCAGCGTAGTTGAAAAGTCCAGAAATGACGTCTTTGAGGGTGACCCCCCACATATAGCCCTCAGGGCAAGGGTTGTAAGTTACGCCCTGGGGAATTATAAAGTTTTTATAGAAATGGTGGTCGTATAAACTTCAAAGAGGTCTCTTGGATTGGTAATCAGGAGTGAAATTGCTCTTTTTAAGAGTCAAAGTGATCAGAGGGCAAATACCCTCCTCCCCCACACACACATGTCGTATTTTCCCAAAACCCATCTGATAGATATTTTAAGATGGTCATTTGTTGTTGTAGAAACTTCGAAAAGGGCTCATTTGGTTGGTAATTGAAAGGGCTAGTACCCTCTTTAATAGTCAAAAGTGATTGGAGGGCAACCACCCCCCCCCCCCACACGCCCATCATTTCACCAAACACTTCCAATCAAAATCTCGAGATAGTTATTTTGTTTGATGTAGTTTAAAAGTCCAGAAATTATGTCTTTGAGGATGAAAACCCCTCATAGTCCCCATGGCAAGGGTTGTAAGTTATGCCCCGAGAGCATTTAAGGTTTTTATAGAAACGGTGGTCGTATAAACTTCAGAGGGGGCTCGTTGGATTGGAAATCGGAAGTTGAAGTGCCATTTTTAAGAGTCAAATTTATCGGAGGGCAGCATTACCCCCCCCCCATGTCATATTTTCCCCAAATGCATCCGATAGAAATTTTCAGATAACCATTTGGTCAAAAATAGCCAAAAGATCTGATAAAACGGCCTTTGGGGTTGACATACCCCCCCCCCCCCGAATATGGGGGTAAGGGTTGTAAGTTATGCCCCGTGGGCATTTAAGGTTTTTATGAAGAGGTGGTCTCATTTGATTGGAAAGGCATAGTTCTAGTTATATTTTAAGAGTCAAGCGTGGTGGAGAGAAAATAGCCCCCCCCCCCTCACTGATATCCTCTTTTCTCCAAACACGTTCGATCAAAATTGTGAGATAGTCATTTTGTAACCAATAGTCCAATGAGAAACAAATGTCTTCAGTAATCAATTATAAGAAATATTTAGACGGACGTTGACCTAAATCAAAACAAACTATGAGCATGTGGACTTTCAAAAAGGTGACAAAGCAATATCTCAAGAATAACTTATATAACTAAGTTAGACAATTGAGAGTAAGTTGTGGGGGATTTTGAACTAGCCAGAAGGCACTATGTGTGTACTTTTAATACTACAACTACATCTACTGTAACTAATGACGCTAAGAGCATTAAGGTGAAACTTCTAGGAAGTGTTTAGCGGGCATTCCAATTAAACGAAAAAAGTGAATACATGCAGGTTTACAAGAAGCTAATCCGATTCAAAATTAAAAGTTCTAGTGTCCTTTCTAAGAGTAAAAAGCGATTGGAGGATAATTTCTCGAGCCTATTTATTTCCCAAACACATCCAGTCCAAATTTTAACTATTTTGTTCAGCATAGTAGAACGGTTAAACAACTATGTCTTTAGGGATAATGGGCATGTCAACCCCCCATAATTATTCAACTGGCCCATGATGCTATATAACTAAATGCTGCTTTAAAACTAAACCAAAACGCATTGTGTTTGCGGTTGCCAATAAGACGCTTCAACAATATGTTGAGAACGACTGGGGGTATTAAGTTGAAGGTTTCAGGACAGCTACTATTACTACTTCTGATCTTACATTTTAAATAATTAAATAGATTATAAGTGTATCTAGGTTGTCAAAGAGCATAGATAGAATCTTTTGGGAATGATATTGAGTTTTATTTTTTCAAAATTAAATTAAAAAATACTAATTGCGTCACCATTAAAAACTGTTGAAACATACGAACATACGAATAGCAAGCCAAAATATGGGTTCTTATAGAAAAAAATCGAAAAGATATAAAATATTATTTTTTTTCATGAAAATGACTATATCAATGACAAACGAACAGAAAATAGTCTAAAAAAACTTTTTCCACAAAACAAGTTTTTCAAAGAAAAGTAAAGAGCTTCATTAAGCCAAAAATGGGCAGAAATGAAGTCAAGTAATTGTCCAAGCGTAAAACTACCACAAATCACTGTCAATAAATAAAGAAAACTCAAAACGAACAGAAATTAGAATAAATAGCCGAGTCAAACTTGAAACAAGCAAAAATTAACATTAGTAGGGCTGATAACCTCCATGCCTTCTCAAGACCAGAACATAATTTGGGCTTTACTGAAAACAAATATGTTTAAATGTTTTCACTTTTTTTACTTAAATAAGTAAAAAACTTTTTTTTAATCTCTTTTTTTTAGCTTTTTTTTACTTTAAGGAATAAATATCAGTATAGGTATATTAAACTGACAATCCACGGTCATTTTTTTTTTTTTTTTTTTTTTTTTTTTTTTTTTTTTTTTTTTTTTTTTTTCAAAGCCTAAATTATGTTCTGGTCTTGAGAAAAGGCATGGGGGTTGTGAGCCCTAGTAATGTTAGTTTTTCCTCGTTTTGAGTTTGACTCGGCTATTTATTATAATTTCTGTTTGTTTTGAGTTTCATTTATTTGTTGATAGTGATTTGTTGTATTTTCACGCTTGGAAGATCATTTGACTTTATTTCTGTCCATTTTTAACCGAGCTTTTTACCCTTCTTGGAAAACTTATTTTGTGGATTTTTTTTTTTTTTAATTAATACAAATATAAGCTAGCTTCATTCAGCCAAGGGGGGGGGCTGGCGTCCTCTTGCCCCCCCCCCCCCCTATGGGCACCTATGTTCCTATATGTTTTAATTTTCAACTCTAGGGCGTGCAAGCTTACCCTAAAGAAATATTGAAAATTGTGAACGTTGTCAAATTATTACTGCTTTGAAATTTCATATTATATATAAATAAATTTTATGTTCATGGCCTGTTGGTCTAGGGGTATGATTCCTGCTTTGGGTGCAGGAGGTCCCGGGTTCAAATCCCGGACAGGCCCATTTTGAATCTTTGTTTGTAAGTTTTTATATAAAATTGATCTGTTGATTTAACGTATAGTTTAAAGACTGTTAAAAAAATTCTTTATTGAAAACTGGAAAATATCTTATATCAATGTTGTTTACATTCTTCAATTACAATTGCATTATAAAAAAGGAAACAAAAAATACTGTGCCAATACTCAACACTAGCATCAAAAATTAACATGTAGGAACGGATTTGGTCATTTTGTCTTCAAGAAGGTCTATTTGGGAATGTAAACTGAAATGGGATTCCTCAGACCCCCCCCCCCCCCCTTCACACACACACAATTTGAAACCTACTTTTTTTTGGGGGGGGGGCATTATCACTGAACTATGTCTGTTTTTGATATTTTTAGTGACATGCTTTAAAAAAAATGACAAATTTGCCCCTTCCCCTCCCCCTGTAGTTGAAAAACACATTTTGCCTTACCCCCCTAAATTTTCAATGAATTTATGCCACGGTTTTAATGTCTTTCATAGAGAACCATCACTTACTTTTTGCTACCAGCTGGCTTGGGGACTCGATTTTGTCTCGTCCATGGATACTTTGCGATCGATAAGACTTAGAATTATAAACTGCAATTGTCTGGATCGTCGAAAACCGTTGGTGCAAAAAATAACAAAATCTGTGAAGTCCATAGATTTACAACCTAAATAGATAGCAGATATTATGGAACAACTAGTGAAATAAGCTATCAGCTAAATATCTAGATAATTAGACATGCTCCTGTGTAAGCTGTTTCAAACATTTGAAAAGAAACATTTGAAAAGAAATCTGTGAAGTTCATAGATTTACAACCTAAATAGATAGCAGATATTATGGAACAACTAGTGAAATAAGCTATCAGCTAAACATCTAGATAATTAGACATGCTCCTGTGTAAGCTGTTTCAAACATTTGAAAAGAAACCTTGAGAAATTTGTGCTGTTTGCAAGGGCGGATCCAGGGAATGGGTTTCAGGGCACTTACCCTCAAATGGCTCGTAGAACTGATAGACTATTTGAATTATTTTTACTCCATGCATTGCCCTAGGATCAATTGCCTTAATTTTGCCTTAGGATGGATGGATGATAGACTATGTATCAACAAGTGAAATGACATCATTTTTATACAATTCTGAAAAAGGGTTATGCCAGCTTTGCCTCTTGCTCAGTATACCTGTCTTGGCTTTACTCCAATTACCCATGGCTCTCAAATTTTTCATCACAGTCCACCAAGTCGATTTTGATTCAGAATTCCCCCAGAAGGTCGAAAGTCACACTAATAGAAGAGGCGGAGGGGCAAAAAATACTGATGTGGGAGCCACATTTGTGCTGATGCCCCCCTCCAAATTAGTCCTGTATTTGCCCCTGGCTGTTGGTGTTGAAAAAAAGTGCAAGGAGCTTGTGAAAACATATGATTTGTATTCATTGACAATTAATTATCAAATAATTGATTGACAAACCATTCGATATATTTTTTATTGCATATTTAATATATGAATTATGGTTTTATTTATTTTAAATATAATTTTATTTAATTAATTGTTTAGTTTAATATAAATTAATGTGTCCTCAAATGAACGCAAATAAACCTGTTCGTTCTAGTTTCCAATTTTAACGCAAGTTGACTTGGAACGTGAATTTTTTGTTTTTGTTTGTGATAGTCGTTTATTATCTATAGATATATCAGTTTGTCATCCCTTTCATTATTTTATCGTTCATTGTGTAATGTTTACTTTATCAATTTTCGAATATATTATTTTTGTACTTTATATTTTACTAATTTGTTTTAACTTTTTACTGGCCATTTTATGTGCTAGATTTCTTTCAATTAGTTCTAACATTTCTACTGTTTAGGTTGCTTCTGGTCTGTTTTTTGTTCGCTTTTACGTGACATAAGAAATAAATAGGTCTCAAATTGACATTGTAGTAGTCTTTTGGCAATGAATGTTGTCTGTATTCCAGGTTGCGAACCATAGTAACTTAACTTTAACTATAGAAGTTACTTTAAGTAGCATCCACCAGGAAGAGCTGTGAAATAACTACTGGTGTATTAGGCTTGTAAGGGTAAAATCTTTATGAGTTTCAATTGTATTCATTGCTCTTTCAGTATAGTTTAGTTTAATAATACTTTCAATAGCACAGTTACTTCGCTAAAGGTGCTCGTTAACTATCTTTAATAAAAGTTACTAAAAAAGTAAATCCAAAGATACGTTTGTGTTGCTCCAGCTACTTCAAAACGTCAGCTGCAAAATGAAAAGTTAATCTTTTTAACTTTTAGATACTTTTTATTAAACCTGGAATGCAGCCATTATCTTATCAATGGTCTCATTAAGCCTGAGTTTTGCTGCTACCTAAGCCAGATTGTTTGTCAAAAATTATGATTAAAAAATAGATGTCGTTGCCATGTTGCTTTGGAAGCATTGCTTGAAAGAGATAAATTCCAGGGATGTTGAATAATTATTTCAAGAAATACTTTTATTTGATCTAAGTTAGTAAAACAACAGCTGGAATGGAGTGTTTTTCAGTGAGAATTCTTTATCAAAGGGTTACTTTGATTATTAAAAAGAATATGATAACTTTTCCGGGAGAGAAGCTGGAATTAGAAGAGTTAAGAGGTTGAAATGAGTCTGATAAAAAAGAAAAAATAGAAAGAATAGGACAGGATTAGAAATGTTTAGTGAAAGTTTGAATTACTGTATATTTTTTAATTCTCCTTATCTTCATGTCTCCGTATCTCTAAGTCCTCCCTATCTCCATGAAACGAAGTTAACACAGCCCCCCCTAGGTTTTTAAAAGTATTTTTTTTTCCAGTGAAAAAAAAATTCTTTCCATTTTGGATGAAAGGAAATAGTTAGATCCTGGTCCCGAAATTTTTTGGTTTCAAACATTTCGTGGTAACGAACTGTAAGTAAGAAGCGACGCAGTAAGGACCTGCAGTGTTTTCCTACTGTTGACTTTGAAAACGAAATTACAATATAGCTGGCGTTTGTTATCGCCAAATATCTAACACGCGAAGTCACGCAATTTAAGTAAGAAAGGCAATTGATGTTTGTTAAAAAAGAAAAAAATAAACAAATGAAATTAGATGCAGATATAAGATTTGTTGTCTACAATTTTTGTGCTTATTAATAAGTAAGAAATTGTTTTGTTAGCATGTTTTCTTCTGGAGAAGATAACAAAAGGCTTTTGGTTGTCTTATACTTCAGGACACATTTTGAATATCTTAATTAGTGACATTATTGTTGCTCTCTTGATTCTTCTGCTCCTCTGCGCTTCTTTGATACTTTGTTCTCTACTATATATTATATAGTCGGTAGAATTTTTTTTTTATTAAAGTGAATAAATTTCGCGCCTTTCCAATTCAGTTTCTTAATTGGTAACATATTTGTATTTTTCGTCTTTGCTGGTGCTGATACTATTTCCTATGATATCAGAATGGTTACAGTTGGTGTACTCTTTGGTGTTGGTGCATTGGGAACGCTGTTTATTCTTTTCCTCAAAAATTTAAGCAACAGCAGCGAGGGGAGGAAAGAAACAAATGCTTTAGAAGCCTTCAAAAATTCTGTGTCGCTGTTTTTCACCAAAGAAATGCTGTTGCTTAGTCTAACTTTTGCATATACAGGTAGGTAATTATTTGTATAATTTGTTAGGGTGACTAATTCCAAGGCAGTTCTTCAAATCTGAAGACAATCAGGAAATGTTATGCAACGGGTACGTGATGCCTAAAAGCAAGCGAGTTCTTTTTTTCATCGAAGAGGCTGCATACAGTCAGTAGGCTAATGAAAAGGTTACGAATTTTTATATAGGTTGGCATACCCTATTTTGTCTCACGGATATGGGATCAATTTGGAAATTTTGTACAAAAGTTTTTTTTTTTTGGGGGGGGGGATTGTAGGGGCTTGAATATCAGATAAGTTCCTTATGTGTTATGCGCTGGCGTTAGTACCTCAGTGTTTAAGAAAGGAAAGGAAAAAGCAGATGTAGTTGATTTAGGCGAACCCCGTATCATCAGTAATGTGCAAATTACTAGAGCTCATAGTTATCGATGCAATAAGAGTGAATAAGTTTTTGAGATACCAGAAAAAAAGTTAAAAAAAAAAGTTTGCATCCATCATACCTGGGATGATTTTATAATTTCGAAGAATTTTAACATGTGTTTGGAAGGTTTTAGGCAAGGTAGTGTGTCTTCACCTCCACTAAACAACAACGCTGCGCTGGAGGCTAACAAGAAATTTGGCAGGATGTTTATTCTCCAAGCATGGGCGCCCATAAGCTGAGTTCCAGGGGGGGGGGGCTTCCCTGGTCTAATTGGCACTTTTAATGCTATATAATAGAAATTTACGAACAAAAGTATAAAATAAGGCAGCATCATTCAGCCAGGAGGGGACTAGCACCCCTGCCTGCCCCCCTTATGGGTGCCCATGTCTCCAAGGCCTTGATTGGTCGCTTCTGAATGTATGTATGACATACTGAACCTAAGCAGAACTATCGCTGGTTTGAAGATTGACATTTTATGTATAGAGAACAGGAAGATTGGAATGAAATTGAATGCTGAGAAGAGGGAGGTTGCTGCAAATTGGTAAGTTATGTAATCGACCGTGTCTGGATAATGTTCGTTTAGCTATATCGTCGTCTGGTACTATTATCGCCAAGCATTAATTACCTAGGACTTCTCATTGGGAATTATGTGAGGCATTCCCGATGGCCTTTTGTAGGTTCAAAACTTCAGGTAATATATGGTGTGTTTGTTCCAGTAAAGCTCGATATAAAAGCAGCATAATTTCAAAAATCTGTAATGCATTTGATGCGCCCTATTTGCTTGCTTTGGTGCCATTTTTGAATATAATCACTATTTCTGATAAAATGACCCTGTGACAATTGCTTTCCTTGGAATGCCTCTGGGGCTCGAGCCCAGCGTCTTGTTTCTCTGCATGGGGTCATGACACTGCTGCGGTTAAGGTAGGCAATGAGGTTAGCAGCTGGTTTTCTATTAAATCAGGAGTTAAGCAGGGTTGTGTTCTATCTCCCTTTGTATGGATTATTTTGATGGCCTTTGTTTTAAGGAGCACAGGAAAGGCAATGGGAGACCACGGAATCAAATGGGGAGGAAAAAGTCTCCTGGACTTGGATTATGCTGATGATTTAAGCATCCTAGATGAAAATGTGAGCAAAATGAATGAAGTTTTAGAGGTTTTGCGAGTTCAGGGTGCTAGAATTGGTTTGAAAATTAATGTTAGGAAGACTAAGTCACTAAGTCTAGGAATAAGTGAAGATGAAAAGGTGACGTTGGGTAATGAAAAGATTGATCAGGTGGGCAGTTTCACTTACCTTGGTAGTATTATTAGTAAAGATGGTGGGAGCAGTGAAGATGTTAAATATAGAATAGCCAAGGCTCAGGGTGTTTTTTCACAGTTAAAAAAAAGTCTGGAAGAATAGGAAGATAAGTCTGCAAACCAAGATTAGAATATTAGAAGCTACAGTGATGACAGTGGTCAAATATGGCTCTGAAGCATGGACGCTCCGAAAAGCGGATGAAGATTTGCTAGATGTTTTCCAGAGAAATTGCTTAAGGATTGTTCTGGGTACCCGGCTGACTGACCGTATTTCAAACAATAGGTTATACGAAAAATGTGGTTTAATACCGCTCTCTAGGGCTATAATGAAAGAAAGGTTGAGGTGGCTAGGGCACGTTGTGCGGATGAAGGATGACAGATTGCCGAAGATTGTCCTTTTCGGCCAACCATCTAGGGCTAAACGGAAAGCAGGTCGTCCCTGTCTGGGGTGGGAGGACGTCATAAAGAAAGATTTAAAGGAAATGGGAACTTCGTGGGCGGGTGTAAAAAGGAAGGCTTTGAATAGATTGGGTTGGAGGAGGAGCGTGCGGAGCTGTGTTGGCCTCAGGCGGCTTGGTGCTGCGGTGAGTTGTTAGTAGTAGTAGTAGTAGTAGTGTATATATATATATATATATATATATATATATATATATATATATATTTATATATATATATATATATATATATATATATATATATATATATATATATATATATATATATATATATATATATATATATATACATATATATATATATATATATATATATATATATATATATATATATATATATATATAATATATATATATATATATATATAATATATATATATATATATATATATATATATATATATATATATTATATATATATATATATATATATATATATATATATATATATATATATATATATATATATATATATATTATATATATATATATATATATATATATATATATATATATATATATATATATATATATATATATATATATATATATAATATATATATATATATATATATATATATATATATATATATATATATATATATATATATATATATTTATATATATATATATATATATATATATATATATATATATATATATATATATATATATATATATATATATATATATATATATATATATATATATATATATATATATATATATATATATATATATATATATATATATATATATATATATATATAATATATATATATATATATATATATATATATATATATATATGTATATATATATTTATATATATATATATATATATATATATATATATATATATATATATATATATACATATATATATATATAAATATATATATACATATATATATATATATATATATATATATATATATATATATATATATATATATATATATATATATATATATATATATATATATATATATATATATATATTATATATATATATATATATATATATATATATATATATATATATATATATATATATATATATATATATATATATATATATTATATATATATATATATATATATATATATATATATATATATATATATATATATATATGATATTTCTTCACCAGTCTTAGAAAATGTCGCTTGTTGTTGCATTTTCGAACTGATGCTGGAATTGAGTTCCAGATTTTTGGGCCAGTGTGACGGATGCTAAATCCCGCTGTCGATGATGTTGGGCGAATTTCGCACGAAAAGTCTGAACGATGCTCAGTAGGATAATTATGAAATTGAGAATTAGTTGGAAAAATGCCGGAGAAATTTACAGATAAATTACTATATTGATAATCGTGACAAATACTAGAGATAGAAATTAAATGAAGTTGGTCCAAAGAGAAAATTCCTGAAGTCCCATATAGGTGTCTAACCGAAGTTCTGCAATCAACATTAAATAGAATCCTCATTGCTATATTCTGAAGTATTTGGAGAGATTTGAAAACAGACGAAAAGGTAGATGCCCAAACCGAAATGCAATAGAGAAAATATGGGTGGACGAAAGAATAATAAATAGATTTTAGAATAGCTTTAGGAAAGAAATGACGAAGACGAGTTAGCATGCCAATATTTCGGGAAATTTTTAACGACAGTGTTTTTACATATTTATGAAACGACAAATTTTCATCTAAAATAATCCCAAGATATTTGAACTGATCTACCCGTTTTAATTAAAGACCATTCAAGAAAAGAGAGAA